>APFE030653676.1:45830-61364 GCA_000404065.3 Pinus taeda
CCTTATTGTTAATCATGGTCAACCATGGTCCAATGTCACAATATGACAAAGATTGTCTCGACATGAAAATCAACCACGATAAACCATGGTCAACCATGTTTATTTTAGGGTATATACTATTTAACTTAGGATTTATATACCTTGGATTTAATATTATTCCGTTCGGTTTAATATTATTTTGTTGGGTTTATAGTCCCTTGGGGTTTTAGTATTAACCCCTTGGGTTTATAATATCAATCCGTCGG
The DNA here is from genome assembly GCA_000404065.3 of Pinus taeda. NCBI lineage: Eukaryota > Viridiplantae > Streptophyta > Pinopsida > Pinales > Pinaceae > Pinus > Pinus taeda. Next base: position 46,076 of record APFE030653676.1, read on the forward strand.
GTTTTTTAATCTAAGGGTTCATACTCCTATGGTGTAATATTATTCATAAGGTTTATAAGCATACATCCTTAATTTTAATATAAATCCCTTGGGTTTATAATCTTGATCAACCTTGGTGAATCATGCTTCAATGTCACATTGTGACAAAGATTATCTCAATATGAAAATCAACCATGGTCAACTATTTTTAAGTGTTCTCAACCATGGCCAACAATGGTGAAACATTTTCAACCACCATCAACCATGGTCAATTATGGTCAACCATGGTCTAATGTCACATCGTGACAAATATTGGCTCAATATGAAAATCAAGCATGGTCAACCACGGTCCTACGTCGCATTGTAGCAAATATTGTTTCAATATGAAAACAAACCATGGTAAAGTATCGTCAACAACGTTTATTATTGGGTTTTAATATTTATATTTGGTTTTGTATACCTTCGGTTTATTATATTACTCTCGTGGGTTAAATATTATTCCCTTAGGTTTATAATCCATTGGGGTTTTAGTATTAACCTTCGATTTATTATTCTCTTAAGTTTATAGTATCAATCCCTTTGGTTTATTAATCTAAGGGTTCATATACCTAGGGTATAATATTATTCATAGGTTTAACAATATCAATCATTGGTATAATATAAATCCATTGGGCATATAATCATGTTCAATCATGGAAACCATTGTCCACTGTCACATTGTGACAAAGATTGTCTCAATATGAAAATCAACCATTGTTAATCATCATAAACGATCGTCAATAATGGTAAACCATTGTCAACAATGATAAACCATTGTGAGTTGTCATCAACCATTTTCAATCATGGTCAACCATAGTCCAATGTAACATTGCGACAAAGATTTTCTCAATACAAAAATCATCCATGGTCAACCATCGTCTAACATTGCATTGTGACAAAAATGATCTCAATATGAAAATCAACCATGGTAAACCATGGTCAACCATGTTTATTTTAGGGTTTATAATATTTATATACCTTGGGTTTATAATATTAATCCCTTGGGTTTAAAATCCCTTATGGTTTTAGTGTTAATCAGTTCGATTTATTTTTCCCTTCGGTTTATAATATCAATCCCTTGGGTTTATTAATCTAAGGGTTCATATTCTTAGGGTATAATATTATTCATCGGGTTTATAATATTATTCCTTGGATTTAATATAAATCTGTTTGGTTTATAATCATGGTCAACCATAGTCCAACGTCACATTGTGACAAAGATTATCTCTATATGAAAATCAACCATGGTCAATCATTGTTAACCATGGTCAACAATGGTAAACCATTGTCAACAATGGAAAACCATTGTAAGTCATCCTCAACCATTGTCAACCATGGTCTAATGTCACATTATAACAAATATTATCTCAATATGAAAATCAACCATGGTTAACCATGGTCAACCGTGGTCCAAAGTTGCATTGTGACAATGTTTGTCTCCATATGAAAATCAATTATGATAAACAATTGTCAACAATGTTTATTTTAAGGTTTATAATATTTATCTTAAGGTTTATATACCTTGTTCTATAATATTAATCCCTTGAAGTCTTAGTATTAACTCAAATTTATTATTACATTCGGTTTATAATATCATTCTCTTAAGTTTATTGATCTGAGGGTTCATATACCTAAGGTATAATACTATTCATAGGGTTTATAACATTAATCCTTGGGTTTCGTATAAATCTCTTGGGATTTTAGAACTAATCCCTTGAGTTTATTAATCACTTGGGTCTTTAATATCAATCCCTTGGGTATATAATCTAATGGTTCATAATCCTAAGGTATAACGTTATTAAATATGAAAATTGAGCATGGTCAACCATGGTCTAGAGTCGCGTTGTGACAATGTTTGTTTCAATATGACAATCAATCATGGTAAAGCATAGCCAGCCATGTTTATTATTGAGGGTTCATATACCTAAGTATAATATTATTCATAGGGTTTATAACATTAATCCTTGGGTTTTGTATAAATCTCTTGGGTTTATAATTCCTTAGGTTTTTAGAAATAATCCCTTGAGTTTATTAATCACTTGGGTCTTTAATATCAATCCCTTGTGTATATTAGTCTAAGGGTTGATATTCGTAGGGTATAATGTTATTCAATATAAAAATTAAGCATGGTCAACCATGGTCCAGAGTCACATTGTGACAATATTTGTTTCAATATGAAAATCAATCATGGTAAAGCATAGCCAACCACGCTTATTATTGAGTTTTAATATTTATATTAGGGTTTATATACCTTCACTTTATAATATTAATCCCTTGGGTTCAGTAATATTCCCTTGTAATCTAGGGGTTTTATTATTAACCCCTTGGGTTTATTATTCTCTTAGGTTTATAATATCAATCCCTTGGGTCTTTAATATCAATCCCTTGGGTATATTAATCTAAGGGTTGATATTCCTAGGGTATTATGTTATTCAATATGAAAATTAAGCATGGTCAACCATGGTCCAATGTCTCATTGTGACAATGTTTGTTTCAATATGAAAATAAACCATGGTAAAGCATACCCAACCATGTTTATTATTGAGTTTTAATATTTATCTTAGGGTCCATATATCTTCACTTTATAATATTAATCCCTTGGATTCAATAATATTCCCTTGTAATCCATTGGGGTTTTATTATTAACCCCTTGAGTTTATTATTCTCTTACGTTTATAATATCAATCCATTGGGTTTATTAATGTAAGGCTTAATATACCTAGGGTATAATATTATTCATAGGGTTTGTAATATTAATCCTTTGGTTTAATATAACTCTATTGGCTTTATAATCATGGTCAACCATGGTAAACCATTTTCCAATGTCACATTGTGATAAAGATTGTCTTAATACAAAACTCAACCATTGTGAACAATGATAGACCATTTTCAACCATCGTCTACCATTGCCAATCATGGTTAACCATGGTGCAACCTCACATTGTGACAAAGGTTGTCTCAATATGAAAATCCATCATAGTCTAGCGTCGCATTGTGACAAAGATGGTCTCAATATGAAAATAAACCATGGTCAACCATGCTTATTTTAGGGTTTATAATTTATATTAAGGTTTATATACCTTGGGTTTATAATATTAATCCCTAGGGTTTATAATATCTTGGGGTTTTAGTATTAACCCCTCCAGTTTATTATTCCCTATGGTTTATAATATCAATCCCTTAGGTTTATTAATCTAAGGGTTCATATTCCTAGGGTATAATATTATTCATCAACTTTGTAATATTCATCCTTTAGTCTAATATAAATCCTTTGGGTTTATAATCATGGTCAACCATGTTCCAACGTAACATTGTGACAAAGATTATCTCAATATGAAAATCTACCATGGTCAACCATTGTCAACTATGGTAAAACATTTTCAATAATGGAAAACCATTGTGAGTCATCCTCAACCATTGTCAACCATGGTCTAATGTCACATTGTGAAAAATATTGTCTCAATATGAAATTCAACCAAGTTTAACCATGGTCCAAAGCCACATTACAACAAAGTTTGTCTCAATATGAAAATTAATCATGGTAAACCATAGTTAACCATGTTTAGTTTAGGGTTTATAATATTTATCTTAGGGTTCATGTATCTTGGGTCTATAATATTAATCCCTTGGGGTTTTAGTATTAACTCGGTTTAATATTACATTGTTTTTATAATATGATCCCTTGAGTTCATTAATGTAAGGGTTCATATACCTAGGGTATAATAATATTCATGTAGTTTATAATATTAATCCTTAGGTTTAATATAAATCCCTTGAGTTTATAATCATGGTCAACCATGGCCGAATGTCACATTATGACAAAGATTGTCTATATATGAAAATCAACAATGGTAAACTATGGTCAACCATGTTTATTTTAGGGTTTATAATATTCTTCTTAGGGTTTATATACTTTGGGTTTACAATATTAATCCATTGGGTTTAATAATTCCCTTGGGTTTATAATTCCTTGGGTTCTTAGTACTAACCCCTTGGGTTGATTATTCAAATTGGTTTTTAGTATCAGTCCTTTAGGTATATTAGTCTAAGGGTTCATATTCCCCGGATATAATAATTTTTTTTCTTTTTTTTTGTTGTGGTTCACGGACACCCTGGTCAACGGGCGGTGCTATGTCCATGATCAACCCCGAAGGGAATCTAGCCTCGTGGCCCACTAGCTAGGTCTAACCCCAAGGGCTTCGGGGAGCATGGACCTTGTGACCTCTCGATGGCGAGGCACTGATTTTGACCAACTAAGCTAACCCTTGGGACTCATCCTCGGATATAATATTATTCATATGGTTTATAATATTAGTCCCTTGGGGTAAATATAAATCCCTTGGGCTTATGGTTCAATATGATTCCCTTGGGTTAAATATAAATCTCTTGGGGTTTAGTATTTGGGTTTATACTATTGGGTTTAATATTAGGGTCTATAAGAGTGGGTTTAATAATAGGGTTTAAAGTAATGGGTTTATTATATGAGCTTTTTTAATATTAGATTTATAATACAATGTGCTTAAGATATAAAGTTTAATATACATGGTTTATAATTATTAATACTCTTGGGTTTATTAATTTTTTAGGTTTATAATATTAATCATAAGAATCTATAACATTAATCCATTGAGTTGACTAATCACTTGAGTTTATAATACTAATAAGCTCTTGGTTTTATAATACTAATAATCACTTGGATTTATAATATTAATCCCAAGAGTTTATGATATTAATCCCTTTTGGTTTTATTAATTCCTTAGGTTTATAATATTAATCATTAGGTTTAAGAATAGTCAACCATGGTCCAATGTCACATTGTGACAATGTTTGTTTCAATATGAAAATAAACCAGGGTAAAGCATGACCAACCATGTTTATTATTGAGTTTTAATATTTATCTTAGGGTTTATATACCTTCAGATTATAATATTAATCCCTTGGTTTCAATATTATCCCTTGGGTTTATAATCCGTTCGGATTTTATTATTAACCCCTTTGGTTCATTATTCTCTTGGGTTTATAATATCAATCCCTTGGGTTTATTAATCTAAGGCTTCATATACCTAGGATATAATATTATTCATAGGGTTTATAATATAAAAACTTGGGTTTAATATAAACCATTGGGTTTATAATCATGGTCAACCATGGTAAACAATTTTCCAATGTTACATTGTGATAAAGATTTTCTTAATATGGAAATCAACCATTGTCAACCATCGTCTACCATTTTCAATCATGGGAAACCATGGTCCAATCTCACATTGTGACAAAGATTGTCTTAATATGAAAATCAACCATCGTCTAACGTCGCATTGTGACAAAGATGGTCTCAATATGAAAATCAACCATGGTAAACATGGTCAACTAGTTTATTTTAGGGTTTATAATATTTATCTTAAGGTTTATATATATTGGGTTTATAATATTAATCCCTTGGGTTCATAATCGCTTCGAGTTTTAGTATTAACCCCTTTGGTTTATTACTCCCTTGGGTTTATTGATCTAAGAATTCTTATTCATCACGTTTGTAATATTAATCCTTTGGTTTAATATAAATACTTTGGGTTTATAATCATGGTCAAACATGGTCCAACTTCACATTGTGAAGATATTATCTCAATATGAAAATCAACCATGGTCAACCATTGTTAACCATGGTCAATAATCGTAAAACATTGTGGGTTGTCCTCAACCATTGTCAACCATGGTCTAATGTCACATTATGAAAAATATTGTATCAATATGAAAATCAAACATGTTTAACCATGGCCAACAATGCTCCAAAGTCACATTGCGACAAGTTTGTCTCAATATCAAAATCAACCATGGTAAATCATTGTTAACCATGTTTATTTTAAGGTTTATAATATTTAGCTTAGGGTTTATATATTTCTGGTCCATATTATTAATCCCTTGGGCTTTTAGTATTAACTCGATTTACTAGTACATTGGTTTTATAATATGAATCCCCTAATTTTATAAATCTAAGTGTTCATATACCTAGGGTATAATATTATTCATAAGGTTTATAGTATTAATCCTTGGGTTTAATATAAATCCCTTGGGTTTATAATCAGGTCAACCATGGTCTCAATATGAAAATCAACCATGTTCAACCAATGTTAACCATCATCAAACATAGTCAATCATGGTCCAATGTCACATTATGACAAAGATTATCTCACTATGAAAATCAACAATAGTCAACCATGGCCCAACGTTGCATTATGACAAAGATTGTGTCAATATGAAAATAAACAATGGTAAACCATGGTCAACCATGTTTATTTTAGGGTTTATAATATGTATCTCAGGGTTTATATACTTTGGGTTTATAATATTAGTCCATTGGGTTTAATATTATTCCCTTGGGTTTTTAGTACTAATCCCTTGGGTTTATTATTCACTTGGGTTTTTAGTATCAATCTCTTGGGTATATTAATCTAATGGTTTATATTCATGGTGTATAATATTATTCATAGGGTTTATAATATTAGTCACTTGGGTTCAATATAATTCTCTTCGGCTCATGGTTTAATATCAGTCCCTTGGGTTAAATATAAATCTCTTGGGATTTAATATTTAGGTTTATAATATTGGATTTAATATTAGGGTTTATAACAACATGTTTAATAATAGGGTTTAAAGTACTCAATTTATAATATGAGGCTTCTAATATTAGATTTATCATTTAACGTTCTCAAGATATAGAGTTTAATATACATGGTTTATAATTATTAATAATATCTTGATCTTAGGGTTTATATACTTTGGGTTTATAGTATTAATCCATTGGGCTTAATATTATTCCCTTGGGTTTATAATTCATTGGGTTTTTTGTACTAACCCCTTGGATTTATTATTCACTGGGGTTTTTAGTATCAATATCTTAGGTATATTAATCTAAGGGTTCATATTCATGGGGTATAATATTATTAATAAGGTTTATAATATTAGTCCCTTGGGTTCAATATAAATAGCTTGGGCTTATGGTTCAATATTAGTCCCTTGGGTTAAATATAAATCAATTTTGGGTTTATAATATTGGGTCTATAACAACGGGTTTAATAATAGGTTTTAAAGTACTCCGTTTATAATATGAGGTTTCTAATATTAGATTTATCATATAGTGTGCCTAAGATATATAGTTTAATATACAAGGTTTATAATTATTAATAATCTCTTGGGTTTATTAATTTCTTAGCTTTATATTATTAATCATAAGGGTCTATAACATTATTCCCTTGAGTTGACTAATCGCTTGAGTTTATAATACTAATAATCCTTTGGTTTTATAATATTAATAATCGCTTAGGTTTATAATATTAATCCTTGGGTTTATTAATCCCTTGGGCTTATAATATTAATAATCCTTTGGGTTTATATATATATATATGTGTGTGTGTGTGTGGGGGGTCCATATACTCCTAATATAGAAAATTATATTGATAAATATATACCAGCCATAAAATAATAGTGAGAGATAAATAAGTACTATTAATAATAAGTAATTTTTATTATTATGTTATATTTTAATTAAATTATAGTTTGAAATATATGTGTGTGTATGTGTTGTTGTTATTATTTATATAGTTATTAAGAATCATATATCGTTAGCCTTTAATTAATAAGATATACCTTATAATTATTAATGTGTTTGATATATGCCTATCAGCGTATATCAACCGCATTGGTAAATGTGGTTGGACATGTGCTTTATATAAGCCTGTATATCAACCGCATTGGTAAATGTGGTTGGACATGTGCTTTATATAACCCTGTATATCAACCGCATTGGTAAATGTGGTTGGACATGTGCTTTATATAAGCCTATCTAGGTATATCAACCACATTAGTAAATGTGGTTGTGCTAGTTTAAACCTCAACAAAGATTTAAATTTTCCCACCTATTTTTGAAATTTGCCCACCCACTCTATTTTTGGTAAATGTGGTTGGACATGTGCTTTATATAAGCCTATCTACGTATATCAACCACATTAGTAAATGTGGTTGTGCTAGTTTAAACCTCAACAAAGATTTAAATTTTCCCACCGATTTTTGAAATTTGCCCACCCACTCTATTTTGAATTGGAGTCGTCTACAGAGGCTGAGGAGGCTGAGGAATTGTCTCGACAATCAAAAGTGGCTAGGCAAAAAAAATTCAAAAATTTTGTAGATGCAATTTTTGAACTATGTTTTTGATGGTGGAAATGAATTCAGCACCATCAAAGACATCTAAGGCACCTAAAATTATGAATTTTGACAACTTTTAATTGGATTTACAAAAATCCCACCGAGAGTTTTTCAAAATATAGCCGCTTAACTTTCCAAGCAAAAAACATAATTTTTAAACCATGGATTTTGAATTTAGCCATGTATACTCCACATTCTGTAGTAGTGGGCATCGTCAAATTTATAACCTCTATGGATCGATTTTCTAGTCCACTCAGTCAAAGGATCTACGGAATGTGGCATTTGCAAGATTTCTGTCCCGACAACCGTATTTTTAAATCATGGCATTGTGGTATGAGGACAGATTTTCTCTCATAAACGAATTTCAACGAGTGTTGTGTGGTGCAGTTTGTTTGTTATAGGCGTTTGCGATACTATTTACTAACTGTGTTTGGATGAAGATCCAGATTCAATCAAAAAAAATCTGAAATTTTCAACTGATATTGAAACAGTGAGCTTAGACCTGAGAACCCATGTTCTCTACGGATTTTATTCACTTTTTTTTTCCGCAGGAAGTACAAGCTCTGGTTCGATTTCAAACCCTCTGAAAAGGCTCTAACAATGGTGGAAAACTCAGACAAAGGGGTTTCATTTGTTAAACACCCAGCCTCTGATGGTCAGGTTTTTCTTTTCTCTCTGTATGTTCTAGAGTGGAACATTCTTTCCCAACTTTGGTCGATTGTTGGCCATGGAATTGGCAAAGGATTTGTGAATCTGTGAATTCAATGATAAGTCTTTAGCGTTTGGTCTATCATGTTAATGACAATTTTGAACATCTGTTTATTAGCTGATGATGGAAAACAAGTCATACGTTCACTGGTAGCTGGATCCAGTCTTCTTCATTTATTCGACTAAGAGAAAGGAATCGCAGATGGCAAATAGAAAATCCTTGTGATATTCATCATCTGCCATATATCTTTTATACATTTTCTATTATGCAAAGGGCCACATGAATCCTTTCCTAAAGCTCTCAAAGGCTTTTGCACTCCACGGCCACACCGTCTCCTTTTTGTCCACGTCCATTAACATTTCATTCCTTTCTGTCTACGCCCATTAACATTTCCCGAATCAAGTCATCATTACAGCTTAAGGTGTAGCTAAATTATTATTTTTTTAATTTTCTCTATTATTTTAATCCATTTTCTCTCTTTTCTTATATTTATTTAATTGTTTTTCTATTCATCTCTCAATGTTATATTTTCTTTATCATTTCCTTTACCTTTTCTATCGTTTTATTAACCTTTTTCTTTATAATAAATATAATAAAAAACTTTAAAAATATTTATATTAAACCTTTTTCTTATAATAATAAAAAAATTAAAAACATTTATATATTTATCTTTCATTCGTATAATTCTACGTGGGAGATATGCACAGCTCATATAATTCTATGTGGGAGATATGCATTGTGCGGCGTTTTGATCTTCATACTGTAATTGATGAAGAAATTAGAAATTTAATAAAAATCTAAAATAAGTAGATTCAAATTGGTTCGGAATTTTAATTGAGAGTACGAATTCAGGGTAGGAATTTGGATTTCTCTTTACCCGTCATACAATTTTTTTTTGACGTTTTGGGTCTTTATGCTTCTCGTCAAGAAACGTTATATTAAAAATTTTGCCCTTCAAGAGTGATGTTCTCATAATAAATTAACCCTTCACTAATAAAGTTTTGATTAAAAAATTACCATTCAATAAATAATTATGTTGAAAATTTTCATATATTTATCGTAAGGAAAAAACAGAAATTTGAAAAAACTCAATTGTGGAGGTTTCAATAAAAAGTGTTGAACATTTAAAGTATATAATAAGTCCAAGGTAAAACCGAAATTTGAAAAAACTCAATTGTGGAGATTTCAATAAAAAGTGTTGAACATTTGAAATTTGCTCATTTAAAGTATATAATCAGTCCAAGGTAAAACGCTGGATGGTTTTCCATTTCATATATTTAAATTATGGTTCAACTCAGAGTTTACACCCTCAAAAATGGTAGAGAATCTGCAACCAAACATCCACCAAAAGTCCGTTCTACGATTTGGCTAACAAAATAATGTGCAGAATCAAAAATAAAAGCAAGGCCGTATTTACTCTAGTTTTTCCTGGATGCCTTTCCCAGGGTTTCAAAATTTGATTGTTGTGAACTTAATTTGAAGCATGGGGTGGATGTAAAATTATCCACACATAAGAATTATCTTATCACTTACAACAGTACTATGACAAACACATACCAACTTTGCTAGAGACAGGATGGCTTGCTGGAGGCCGGACAAGTGGCCAGCCATATCGAGGAGAACAAGCGCCTAGCCACTTAGTCTACTACCTTCGCTTCTGCTTTCTTGAATGGGTATTAATCACGTTTTCAGCAACATATTAACCATCAAAAATACGTTTTGAACTGTTCCGAACACGTCTTAAGAAATAGTCTTCAAAATTTTCTAACCATCAAATACGTTCAAAAAACCTTATGACGGGCAAAATACCCGTCAAATTCCATCCCTGAGGACGATGACAAAAGAATAAATGAAGCACTCAAAATCTGCATGTTTGAACATGATTAATTAATTATTATAATAATAGTGCAAAGGTAGGTGAGATGACGGTCCCAAAGAAAAGTAAGGTGGATGTTGCGTTCTTCATACTTACTTTCTATTTTAGTTCGACGAAATTTATTAGGTTAAAGATGTCCCACAATGTGGGGATTGAGTTTTTAGAAAGCTATGGTTCGCTATTATTTTTTTAATTTAACATATATTATCGGTGGTAAATAAGTTATTTTTATTAGTTAAGTATTTTGTAATTTAATGTTTTAAAATTTTATTAATAAAATATTTTACTTTCATATATATATAATAAAAAATTTAAATTTAAATGAATGATTGGTATTTTAATGCAACGTTATGGGTGATTGTGATCATAGGACTATGTATTTCACATTATTTTATATTTTTTGTGGTTTTTAAATCTATAAAGAATTAGAGAGGGATTAAGTCCCTTAAGTTGGTGAACCTTTGTTATAGTGCAAGACTTTAAAGGTTTGACCTCCCTCTAGAAATTCGAATCTTTGGTGTTTTTTAGATCCAAGGTTTAGCTAGAAGATTTTTGTTTATATTATATATATATATATATATATATATATATAGTTCATTCCCATACTGAGTAGGATGTCAGTAGACATCTCCTTCATTTTGTGCAACACAATGAATAAAAATATTTTAACCTAAGAAATTTTTTTTATATATATATATATATATATATATATATATATATGATGACATTGAAATATTTTATTTGGCATGGACATGGACATATTTTGTCAAAGTATTATTAGGCAAAGTACCCACTATCACCTCAACAAACTTGCTCCGCACTTCTAGGTTTGGGAGTGATTTCCAATCTTAAAGGGGGATTCCCTACATTTGATTCTAATCCTAGGTTTCTCATTTAATGTGAGTGAGAGTGTGACTTGGATTAGATGTTGATTTATTTGAAATGACTTGGTGCAATATTGATTGTTTGGCCACTTATTAATGCAAATTAATGAATCGTTTAGAGCACATAAACCATATATCTTAATTAAATGATCTTGTATATGTTTTTGGTGGTTTTCAGCATATAAATTTTGCTAAAGTGGTTTTTTTGTGCGTGGTGGTTTTGTAGTTTTGATAAAAATTGAGATTGTATTCCAATTCAGGATAAACGGATTGGTATCTCAAACTGAGATTGTATTCCAATTCAGGATAAATGGATTGGTATCTCATGGATGTTGTGGGATATACATTATATTCTAATATTGTACATAAGTATATATATTGAAAAATATTGGTTTTCATGGTTTTGAGTTTCTAGGATAAATCTTTGTGTTAATGTCTATGTTTTTTTTATGTTAGGAAATTTATATTTCTTATTTAATTTCTCTCAATAATTTATAAGTGGGGTGAGGCCAAATCCAAGTGAGAAGCTTCTTGGGTTTTGGTCAACATGTGTGAGAATGACAAGAACCATGGATATGTGGTAGGAGGTGTACAAAAAAAAAACCATGCCAAGCCTCCTATTGAGACTATATTTATGTCAAGGATGCTTGCATGCTTCAATGAGATGATTTATCATGGTTTGTTTGCTTCAAATTGTAAATTTTCAATGGTGAAATGTGTCACTTACGGAAGAGAGAGATGTTGGTTGTTTATTGAAAATAACAATAATAATAAATAAATTATTATGATGGAGTTGAAAAAGTTTACATGTAAATGGGAAAACTACTATAAGACCTCACAAGGCATGTGTACCCATAGGAAATTACCAGTAAAGTCTGGAGTTAGACCTAGGTTATAGGGGGCATGTTGAATTACTATATACTTTGGATATAAACTTTGAGGTGGGTAGGGCCTAGAAGTGAACATGGTTGGTTCACTTTGATGGTTTGGCCAGATTCGGTGAAGGGAAACCCAAGTCAATTTTTTAGGATGGGTTCTTAGGTAAACTTGACTTAGTGAAAGAGTCAAAGTTACTTGGACAACCATGGTAGTTTTGGGCACATGGTTTTGGTTTCCCATAGTTTTGTGCTTGTGGATTACATGTATTGAAGCTTAATGTAGGTTTTAACCCTTTAAAATTAATTATTACAAATAGATTCTTAATAAAATAGAAAATATGCAATGACAAACACACATTAACAAAGAGATTTTACCCTTGAAACCAAAAACTAGGAAAATCAACAATATTTATTTCTTGATGATGATGATGATGATGATGGTTAACGTCCACTGAGACAAAACTTTGGTCTATCAAACCTAAAGAAACAAATTATTTAGATTGATTTAAGATTTTATTTCTATGCTCAAAAAGCTTGGAGATAAGCCTCCCAAGCTCACTATAATTTTGACATTGTAAAAGGCTAGGAAGGTCAGTGTTGCGACAAAGATTATGAAACTGAGATCTAATGTGGTTGTACGCAGGGCACTCTAAGAGGAAGTGGTTTTCATCCTCAATGTTCCTATTCTCACAGAGATAGCAGATCCTTTCCATCCATGGTGTTTTATGAACTGCCCAACGACCTATTTCACTATGGAGCTCATGAGAGTTTGTTCTAATATTCACTATATTAATTTTCTTCTTTGAGCTAGCTAAAATAGAGATATATTTTTGATCTTCTAGGGTGGGGTTGATCACCTTCTTATAATAACTTAATTTTCTTTTAGCTGCTAAATCTTTCTCACACAATATTTTTCTTTGAACTTAGAAGTAACAATATTTTTAATGTTATTAATGTTTTGCAATGCATCATTCTCGTTGATCTCCCAATGGTTTAACTAGGCCCTCGTGTCTTTATACCACCCCCGTTTAAGCCTTAGTTGGTTTTGGCTGGAATTTAAAGCTAGCTTAGGATTTCTATGATCTCCTATGTTATTGAGCTTGTGTTTGTACAACAAAAGCCTAGTCATAGCTAGGCTCTCGATAGGGGAAATACCTGCTTCTATAAGGAGAATAGGGTAGGGTGTATTGCTTTTATTTTTCAGGTTATACGTTATAAAGCGCTTCTGGATTTGCTCAATCCTTCTCCAAGAATCTCTAGAGATGCTGCAACCCCAAACCTCACATCCATATAAGATAACAGGAGTGACTAAAGTTTCAAAGAGGAACTTCTTTTTATCCCACATTACGAGGTTTAACATTTTACAATTATTCTCAAGATCAAAGTAAGCTTTCCACCCCCCATTAATCCTTTTCTCAATGCTATAGTTCCAGTTGAGCTTGTGATGAATATTAATTCCTAGGTACTTGTAAGAATACACTTCCTCCAAGTTATTATTGTCATACATAAAATTAGTGTGGGTGTCCTTCTTAGATTTGATAATCATAACTTTTGTTTTGTTAGTGTTAACAATCATACCTATGGTAGAGCAAAAATTCTTAAGAAGCCTAAGTTGCTTATCAAGATCATATGGACACCTTGCGAGGAGAACAATATCGTCAGCATAGAGAAGAAGGATGACGACTATCCCAACTAAGATCGTGCCAGCACATCCTGATTCCTCTAAATAACCTTTGAGCTTGTCAATGTAAATTCCAAATAGGGTAGGGGAGAGATGGAAACCTTGCTTAACTCCGATATTACACTTAATATATTTCGACCACCCCTCATTTCTCTTTAGCTTGGCAATTACATTCTCGTATAATCTAATAGCGGTAGCTCTCAACTCGTAAGGAACCTTTAGCTCTTCTAATCTATTCGAAAGGTTGTTTCTAGGAACCATATCGAAAGCCTTTCTAAAGTCCACAAAGCAACAAAAGATATTGGATTTATCATTACGACATTCCTCCACAATGATCCTAAGCATAATAAGGTGGTCTATTTTTTAGTGATGCCTTCTAAAACCCGCTTGGTATTTAGCCCGCTTACCTTCACTTTCAAGCCATATGCTCAACTTCTTTTCCAAAATACTACCATATAACTTAGCTAAGAGAGGGTTGATCATAATTGTCCGATAATTAGAGGAGTTATTTGTATCCCCATTTTTAAAAATAGGAATAATGAGGCTCTCAGTCCATAGCTTAGGGAACCCTTGCTTGACTACTTGATTAAAAAGCTTATGGATGTGGGGGATGAGGACAGGGCCTCCAATTTTTAAGATTTCTGCTTGGTAACCTTCAATGTCCTTAGCTTTCCCATTAGCCAGGCGTTTAACCCCGAAATCAATGTCTTCTAGAGAGAAAACTTCTTTCGCTATGGGCAGGGTTTCAAAGTTATCCATGACATTTGGAGATTCATAGAACTTTTTAAGATAGGAATACCAATAGTGTAAAGCAATTTTATTATTATCTTTAGTTTTCATAGTCAGAATCTGCTTCCAAAATTTCTTAGGAGCTACCTTAGAGAGGTGTAAGAGATTCTCTTGTCTTTTACGAATGTATTGCCTCTTTTTCTTTTAGTTAGAGCTTTGTATATTTTTATCTTGTCCATTTTAAGAGGCAGATTTTTAATTATTCTGATACAATAATAAACAAAAATAATTATTATAAAAAAAAAAAAATTAAATAAT
>APFE030653676.1:62180-74290 GCA_000404065.3 Pinus taeda
TTAATTATTTAATATTTAATTTTATTTAATGTGAAAATCAAACATGGTCAACCATGGTGCAATGTCACATTGTGATAAGGATTATCTCAATATAAAAATCAACCATGGTCAACCATGTTTATTTTAGGGTTTATAATACTTATCTTATGGTTTATATATTTTGGGTTTATAATATTGATCCCTTAGGTTTATAATTCCTTCAGTTTATAATATCAATCCCTTGGGTTTATTATTTTAAGGGTTCATATTCCTAGGGTATAATATTATTCATAGGGTTTATAATATTAATCCTAGGGTTTAATATGAATCCCTTAGATTTATAATCATGGTCAACCATGGTCCAACATCACATTGTGGCAACATTGTCTCAATATGAAAATCAACCATGCTCAACTATTGTCAACCACTGTCAACCATGGTCAACATTGGTCAAACATGGTCGACAATGGTAATTTATCATCAACCATGGTTCAACGACACATTGTGACAAGGATTGTCTCAATATGAAAATCAATCATGGTCAACCATGGTCCAACATTACATTGTGAGAAAGATTGTCTCAATATTAAAATCAATCATGGTCAACCACAGTTAATCATGGTCAAGCATGGTCCAACTTCACATTGTGACAATTGTGGTCAACCATGGTCTAGAGTCACATTGTGACAAAGTTTGTCTTAGTATAAAAATCATCCATATCAACCATGATCCAACGTTTGATTGTGACAACGATTGTCTTTATATGAAAATCGATCATGGTCAACCATGGTCCAACGTCACACTGTGGCAAATATTGTCTCAATATGAAAAACAACCATAATCAACCATGTTTATTTTAGGGTTTATAATATTTATCTTAGGGTTTATATATCTTGGGTTTATATTATTCCTTTAGGTTTAATATTATTCTCTTGGGTTTATAATCCATTGAGTTTTTAGTAGTAATCCCTTGGGTTTATTGTTCGATTGGGTTTATAATATCAACCATGGTCCAACATTGCATTGTGACAAAGATTACCTAAGTATGAAAATTAGTCATGGTCAACCATGATCCAATGTCACATTGTGACAAAGATTGTATCAGCAAGAAAATCAATCATGGTCAACCATGGTGCAACGTCACATTGTGACAAGTAATGTCTCAATATGAAAATCAACCATGGTCAACCGCTTTTATTTTGGTATTTATAATATTTATCTAAGGGTTTATATACATTAGGTTTATAATATTAATCCCTTGGGTTTATAAATTCGAACATGGTCAACCATGTTTTATAAAATAAATCATGGTCATCTATAGTCCAATGCCACATTGTGACAAAGATTGCCTCTATATGAAAATTAAGCGTGGTCAATCATGGTCAGCCATCATCAACTATCATCAACTAAGGTCTACCATGGTCTACCATCATCAACCATGGTCAATAATGGTCAGCCATTCGCCAACATCATATTCTGACAATGATGGTCTCCATATGAAAATCAATCTAACATTGGTTGTCGCAATGTTACATTGGAATGTATTGAATGTTGCATTGATACATCACAAAACTTGGGTTAAATACTAAGTTTATAATATTATGGTCTTTCAATATTCAGTTTGCAATATTGACCATGGTCAACCATTGGTTTTAATATTCATCCCTTTGGTTTTTTATATTGATCCCTTGGGTTTATAATATTAATCTTAGGGTTTACATTCCTAGGGTTTAATGGTAATCCTAGGGTTTAATGTTATTCCCTTGGGTTTATAGTCCCATGAGTATTTAATATTAGTCAAATGGGCTTATTAACCCATTGGCTTTGTAATATTGATCCTAAGGTTTCTAATATTAATGATGGAGTTCTTATTCCTAAGGTTTAATATTAAGTCTAGTGTTTATAATGTTAATCTTAGGATTTATATTCGTATGATTTAATATTAATTTTAAGATTTAATGTTATTCCCTTGGGTTTATAATCCTTTGGGTTTCAAATAATCCCTTGGATTTATTATTATTGTATTAATATTATTATATTAATTTTATTAATAATAATATTTATTATTATTATTAATTACTATTTATTTATTATAAAATATGAATTTTTTTAACCAATTATAATTATTATTATATTTTATTATAATAATTAATATTATAAATAACGATAATTATATTAATATTAATAAATAAATCATTATTATTATTTTTATATTATTATTATTATTAAAATTAATAATATAATAATAAATTAATTAACTAAATCATAATAATTAATATAAAATATTTTATAATATTTTTTTAAGTATTAATATTAATAGTGTTGAAATATAAGTGGTTGTGTTGGTAAAGAACACAATATGAAGTTTAACAAAATATCACATCTTTAATAGGATGTTGCTGTAAAAGTTGAGCACTGAACAGTAATTTAAAATTCAATTCACATAAATATGATAAATCACATCGTATGACATGCAAATTATGGAATACAATGGTGTAGTAATAAACCCTTCTTGTGGATAAATCATTTGTTCCGCTATATATAATTATAATAATTAAATAAATTATTTTAAAAATATAATCTTTCTTAATATTTTATAAATTGTAATATAAATATATATTATTTAGAAATCCTTTTCAATGAGATTAAATTTAATAACTAATTCAAATTTATATTTTTCATAAAGCCCCATTCAGAGTGGACAAACATAGAACAGGGGTAGGAGTAGTGGTAACTCCTTTATCACTCCAAACAAGGGATGGTGTAATGTGCCAAAGCTGCGGATGGTTTTGGCGAGGGGGCACGATGGAGGAGCATGGGCGAGCCAAGTGAAATGGACAACCGTGTGGAGAAAACGCGAGGCCGCATGTAAAATCGGATAAGTGTTGGATGGGTGGTCGGTTTATAAGGTGAAGCAGTCCCGGGTGAGGGGCGCCCAACCAAAGAGCTGACGTGCAGAAAGTTAGAATGATGGGCCGAATGGGTAGTTGACTGAGCGAGCCGACGTGACAATCCATGGTGGTGAATGTGTATAAGTAGATGGTGATGGGAGAGCCATTCATCATCAAACCAAGTGCGAGCAACTTTCACACAAGGTGAAGTGCGAGCCAAGGGTTGAGTTCTGAAACTAAGGCAGAGGTGCAGGTGGGAATGAGCCGTAGCACCCGAGCCTAAACAAAGGAGTGTGCCGCGGAGGTGCAAGTTGAGGGGGCAGCTGAACGGGTCGACTGAATGATTGTCGAGAGCGTGGGTCAGGCAACACGAGCAGGCGCACACGGTGGAGTTCGGCGGGAGGTCAAACGGTTGAACAGAAGTTTGACTGGGTTGTTGACATGGTCGGTGGCTGTGAGAGCACGACGATAGGGCGAGGCCATGTGTGAGCACATGGAATTTGGCGAAACTCTGGGTTGGCTGAACGGTGAACGTGAACGGTGAACCGACGAGGGTGTTGGGTGTACGAAGGCGTGTCGACGAGCGAGTCATGCGAGCACGCCCGACACGATGACGCGGTTGATGGGTGGTGAACGCGACGGAAGGGTGCGTTGGGTGAGCGCACCCGGGCACGACGAAATGTGAAGGAAGGAACATGCGGTTGGTGGGCGAGTTGGCGCGATGAGCTCGGGCACGGGTAAACAGTGAGATTTTGCGTGGTCGTGGTGGGCGCACCCGAATGAAGGTCAAGTTGTGCGACAAGGCATTTGTGAACGGTGGGCCATGCATGGGTGAACGACGACAGGTGACACGACGAAACCATGAACGGGTGACTTTGCCCAGTGGTTGGGCAAGGCTGCATGACATGTGCACGAAGATGAATTTGTATAAGTAAAGGTGAAACTTAGGGTTTCCCTTGGTTGTAAGCTTATATGTGAATTATGAATATAAACATTATTGATATGGGCAGACTCATAATTACAGGGAGTTTCCCCTCCAATGATAATCTGTTGTGCACTTGAATGATAATGATGTTAATATGATTAATGATGATGAAAGTTTTCATTGTGTTAACGAAAGATATGCTTAGTTGTTGAAAAATAAACTAAGTATAGAAAGTAGGTGTAGTCCAAAATCGTTAGTATTGTTAAAAAGGAAAGGGTCAATGGTGCTGCACCTCCTAATGTAGGGGAGTGACAGATGGGGAGGTGTGGTTCCCACCCTCCCTCTTTTAAATGAGACGTGGAACATAAAGAGACAACTTCCCAAACTAGCAAATTAATTGTAGTGAAATGACAACATACAAAGTAGTTAATTCTTCAGTGGATGTATTTGATGGAATAAAAGGCTCATTATAAAGGAAGTTAGTATTGTGAGGTTTAGTCACTATTTTTCTAGTTATTTTTCTAAGTTTCAAACAATTAAGGTTTTTCGAGTGGGGTTGGTGCACTACTTTAGTGGTGCTTTTCTTTTTTTCATAGGGGGAAGAATTAGGCCCTCATTAAGGGAATTTTTAGGTCTATAATGGGTCTCCTAAGGAAAATAATCAAATAATATTTAAAATAGTTAAATAAGGGTTAAATGAATTTTTAAATAAAAAGCAATGAAACTACTTTTTTTTAATTGTACTTTCAGATTATCCCCTCATAGGTTTAATATTCAAATGTCAAGTGTAGAAACACATTAGGTGAGGAATTAAATTCCACATCTAATGAATACCTACTCTGCATGCTTTTGAGTAGACCCACATCTCCAACAATTAAAAATACATGTTTTTTTCATGTATATTCAATTTTTATTTTTTTTTATGAGGGTCTACTACTAGTATAGATCCATTTTAACTACAGATCTTGAAAGAGTCGAGAGGGATTGAATCTCTTGAGGTGAAAACTCTTTTAGAGTGCAAAATTTAACATTGAGAGAGATTATTGATGTTTTATTATACTTTTTTAAATAGTTTTTTTCTTTTTTATTTTTTTAAAAGGGACACATGTCAGCTCCAAGTTGAACATGGACATACTTACACATCTCTCTCATATTGGGTTGGAATGAGCATCTTGGCTCAAAGAAGTATGCAAAGTGGGTGCTTTTTGGATGTGAAATTTAATTTTGCATCCAACATGTGTCTACACTTGACATTTGAGTAAACATATCAGGAGATGACATCATTATATTGAATCGTGTTGGTTCTTTTAAAATTAATTTTGTTAGTACATTTTTTGTTTTGATACCCATTTTTTTACCTCAAAAGTCCCTAATGCCTGGCTTGGCCTCCCTCTTTTCTCTTTCGTCTTGAGATCCTTTAATGTGTTGGGGAATTCATCTACAAGTGTAGACTAGCAACGAACTTATTAATTCTTGTGAACACTCCACTGACACTCAGGTATACACTCTTGGAATCACTCACAAAGTTTTTTCGAAGTACCATTGCTTAGTGTTTTCAAATTTCTTCTCTATTAGCATACATTTAGGTGGTTTCTTCATTTTTGGTCCTAACCACTAGCTAGGGTATCTTTCAATACTCTTATTCATGTCCATCCCTTCCTCTTCACTTTCTTGTTTGTGTTATGTAAGAGGAATTTAGTCCACCAAAGAAGAAGTACTAATTGAACAAGAAGTCATTTCAGAAGCTAAGGACATAGGCTCAGTATGTGACTGGGCGCCTAATCCTAGGCATACCCAAGGTAGAAAAAATTAATATCTATTAATAAATGTTCTCTATTGGTGAATCAAGTTGCTTTTAGGCAACCAATGCTCTTGGAGAGAAATGAGGTGAAGCAAAACAACATGCTTCAATTCAATGAGACCTAAATGGAGCATATAGATGTGAATAAGAGGCTTACTCACATGGAAATATCAATCATGGAGTTCAAAGCACCCCATTCTCCTATTGGTCTAGCTGCCCAGGACCCAATTGAGGTTTCCATATCATCATAATTTGGTTTGTAGTCAATGTTTTCTTTCACTATGTATCAGTATTTACTTTCCACAGTTTTTGCTTCATTCACTAACATTCTTACAGTGAATAAAAGGCATTATGTTAACACAATCACACCTAGTTTTGAGGCATGTTTATGTTTGTAAATCTACTTTTAGATTTCTCATCATTATTATATTGTTTTGACTAGTACATTTTGGCTCAAATATCTCCTCTACTATTGCTAGTCTAATTCCCAAACTAATAGAACAAGATAATATGAGTTAATCTATCTATTTATTACTATATCTTTTGATAATGATAAGAGTTTAGTGTACCAATATATACATAACAACCAACATTTCAATCCAAATTATATTAACTTTTATATAATATCAATAAGAATATATCAAAACAACAACTTAGTCACGTTTCATCCAAGTTATATAGCTTTGGATACGAGATAGCAGGGTTTCCCCTATACAAGCCAGTATTTGTTGTCTTATAAGAAGGAATCTTTCTTGAATATTTTAAAAGTAAATAAGTTAGTAAGCAACACAATATAAACTAAGGTTCTTGATAGCCATGTTTAAATAATGGAAATTAAAAGATTAATATATGTTAATTCAAGTTACTCAACACAATTTACAAAAGCGATAGTATTTTAAAGATTTTGAATTTATTTATTAAATATAAATATATAATAAGTTTAATAATGTGTAATATGGTTATTCATTTATTAATATTCTAACATAGAATTATATTTTAAATTTCAAATTATAAAGCAATTTACAAAAATCAAATATTTAAATATTTAATCTAATATAAATATTTTAATAAAAATTTCAAATAAATTCACAATATAAATTATAATTAATATATACCATTTCAAATGTTCTTTAGATCTTACTCATATAAATTGCATTAATCTTCAAAATAACATAATATCATTTAATTACATTTTAACCTTTAAAAGTAATAAATGGGGGTTATTTTATAATAAAAATATTTAAATATATAAATTAATATATTATTCACAACATAAATATTATAATTTTTTTCCACACCATTATCACATGCCATTACTATTAAAAGGAAAGTATAAGCAACTTTATTGTTAATTTCATAAATACCAGCGCTAACCTGAAACTATTCAGCACATATTTTGTTAATAGCGACTTTGTTGCAAAAAAAAGTCCGGAGTCAACTAAAGCTTATGTTACCACCAAGGTTGGAATTTGCCGGGCATTTTGCTTGTTATAGGTAATTTTGAACCTATTTTACGCTTAAAACTTTTAAATGAACGTTTTTGGCGATGGGTTTTGAAATGTAAATAACGTATTTTTGACGGGTTAATTCTCTAGGAAGACGTCACTAATACCTTATTTTATTTAAATAACTGAAAGGCACCAGCACGTTTTATTTGGGTGACTCAGTTTCTCACAGTTCGTTTGTTAGTCTTTTATTACAGAGAAGGGTGTCCCACAGTTTCTATTACACAGGTTTTTTATTATAAGGAAGGGTGTCTAACATTTTTCTATTTTATATATTTTAATGCATTAAATTGGAAATGCCGCCTTGTTGTAAAGGAAGAGTTGAGTGCTAGGTAGCCATTAGAGCATGGAAAAGAGCGTGATGGTGGTTGCTTTCAATGGCCTTTGCTCTTTTACTACTTTGTCGTATATGTGTATATTTTTCACCTTGTTTTCTCGTGGGCCAAAAATGGACAAAAATGGGGTGCTATATGATTATCTTATTTTGTATCTATTTACCTAACTTATCTACATGATTTATATACATTTTTATGTTGGGTTGCTTTGTTGGGTTTATCTGAGATTTTAATAAGATTTTTAGGTCAGTTTAATAGGTTTTGGGTAATTGAGGAAGCAAGTTTTTTTGAGAAATTATTCATTTACATTATTCTTTTGACGGAGTAAGAACCATTTGGTGCATAATTAAGAACAATGTTGATAAAAACATGTTGCATGTGGCATTGGACTAGGCTTATAGCTTTAAAGGCAGATTGCACTACAATACAATAGGGTGGATTGTATTTTGACCATGTCTATGCTTCCTATGCCTTCAACAACTATTAAGTTAAGAATGAGTTGTTGCGAGGCAATTATGATTTTAGTTGAAGTGCAACCATTACCACCCTTAATCCATGCGGGTTTTAAATATATTCTAGTACCTTACAATCAAGAATAGGTTTTTTTACTGTAAAAAAAAATAAATATGTTTGAGTATCTTACTATGAAGAATATGTTTATCACTATAAAAATGTGTTTATTATTTGTTATTAGTAATTTAGTATTGTAAGGACCTCTCTTTTCTGAGCTTTGCAAAACCATTTTCTTCTTACTCAAACTAGTGAAACTTATTTGTTTAAGTTGGTTTTAATTCTTTGTTTTTCTCAATAAGCCTTTGGGCTACAAATTTCTCATCATTATTAACCAACATAACATTTCTATAATGATAAAACAAACAATTTTTTAATAAATATTTAATAATGTATAATTTGAGAAGTAGTAGGAGCAATCATCTGTAAAATTCACCGGACTCACTAATAAGTAATTTAGAGAGTTAGTAAGATTCATTTATTTTTACAGATTCCCTCAAATTCAATATATATATATATACTATATATATTATATATATATATATATATATATATATATATAATAATATACACTTGTAATCGCTTTTATTCCAGTCTTTATCTCCAACTCAATTAACACATTTATATATTTTCTATATATATTTGGTTTTAGGAAAAATCATGACAAATCTGATCCCTCTCAGATTCTGGCAAGTTTCATCCTCTTTTCTGGGTTAGTGCATGAAATTTCCGAACTCAAGGTCACAACATTAATAACTTTATTAAGAAAAATATAAACATTCACATAATCATGTTTATCACCTACTAGAATATGTCTTTGCAACTATTACATAACAATTCAAGCTCTTGAAAATGGGAGGTGTTACACCATTAGTTTAACATTCTAAGTTCAAGAGTAAGAAATTTACGAAGAAAGATATTATCAATGGCCAAATTTTCATTTAGTTTTTCAATTCTATGAATTCAACATATATTTACAATTTTCCGAAAATGTGGATTATAAGTGGCTTTTGCAATTTTGACTCCTACACCCAGAACCTCTATTCATCTATCTCAATGCAAGGATACACGAGTACACCTTTGTAATCGTTCACTTGGAAACAAATTTGAAATTCCTAACATTGAAAAAAGTTGCAAAATTCCTCTAAGCTTACTATCATCACTGAAGTAAACATATCTAACATATGATGCCTATCAAACATATTTTAAAATTTTGAAGAACCAATAGTAGGAAAACATGCTTAAAATGGTATTTTTTTTTATTTATGAATGATCACCTTCTAGGACGCTCGAAATTAAAATTTTCAGTATGAAACATGTACACTGGCCATATATTGTCTTGTTGTTTTTCACTAATGAGAAGGAAAATAAATAGGGTGGATTATAGCTAAGTTGGTTATGCATGTTTTATGTAGTAATTGCTTTTACTATATTGATTCTTTGTCTGACTTAAAGATTTCCTCTTCCTCTACTTAATTTTAAAATATTTTTAATATGTTGTGTTGGTTTTACTCTATTTCATGTGATTCTGAGAGGACAAGGAGCTTAGAGGATAGCCTCCGGTCAACTCCAATTTTTAAGATGGAAATTTCTTCTTAGGAAACTTTTATGTTCACATTGGTGGAAAAAATCCAATTTTTTTCACTGGAATTACAACATTTAAATCATCTAATAAAAACCAAAATTGAGAATATTGAAATAGGAGTAGAAACCAAAATTGACAATATTGAAATAGGAGTAGATTGATTGTAATAAAAGAAGAACCAATGTGAGTGGAATAGATTTCTAGAGTTACCAATTTTTATATCTTATGTATTGGAGAAGAACTCATCAGTGAAATCTAAATGGTTTGGTAGTTGGAGATCCCATAAAAAAAGTGATTAAAACTCACTTTAGGGTTCAACAAGTCATTTGTGTGTTACGGTCATGTTATTTTTTATGATAAATATGTGAAATTTTTTAACATGATTATGACTCTTTTATTGAAAAATAATTTTTTAATTAAACTTTTATTAGCAAATGATTAATTTATTATTATAACATTATGATTGGAAGGAAAAATTTTAAACATAAAATCTTTTTAACGAAGACATAAAAACCAAAACGTAAAAAAAATATTTATTTAACATGTAAAAAAAAATCAAATTCCAACCATGGTTACCACGGATGATAAGCTAAATGTGATCCCCGTAAAATCCATTAAAAGTGAGCTCTGGTTAACCAACTATTTCCCGGGCAACTACGCCCCGTATTGCAGTGCCAAACCAATAACATTGCAAGCGCATTTTTAGACTTTTATGGGGGCGGGAACCAGTAACGCAAACCAAGAAATGAAACTTTCTCAGTAACTGAACCAGTGATGCAATCCCTCATTATTTGTGCACCCCAACTCTGGGTCCACCTAAAAGATCCAGTTCTCGGGGTTCAATCCTGCCAATCAGCGGTGCTTGTTCCTCTTATCCATCCCCACTCACCAGACCAACCAACGTGGTTGGGTCGTACTAATCAATGTCATACCTATGAATTTGTAGCTAGGCCTAGGAATCAGTCCGACATCCAGTAGGCGGGGTAGGTCAGACGGCAAGAGCTAACGGGCATACTATAGGGCATTAAATGCCTAGCTACATGCGCCCCCGTTAGCTCTTTAACACGCGTGCACATATTTTTTATTTATCTATCACCGCGTGCGCGTCTTAAAGAGCTAACAGGGGCGCATGTAGCCGGGAATTTAATGCCCTATAATATGCCCATTAGCTCTTGCCAGGTCGGACATCCAATAAAATCAATAGAATTTGCTCCTACTTGACCGAAAGAAGTGAACTATCAGTTGGATCAGCCCTTGGACCGACCGATAATTGATGTAGAGTAGGGCTAGTTACCCCTAACCTACATGAGAGCTATTTCCAACTCTATAGATCCATTAATACACCCCTACGTACCACAGGGCATGGACACTCTGACATCTATTTAATTTTCAGGCAAACACTTTCTGGTTAATAGTGATGAACATATGCATGATGTGATCATCCATCTCGTTGTTTGTATTGATGCCCATTGAAATGAGCGGCATGTGTATCATGGCATGTTGTGTATCATATGCTATCCATTCCCCATACCATCTGATATTAATTGCCATGGAATGTTATCATACAAAATAAAATACATGATCTCGATTGCTAATAAATACAAAATGGTGTATCAGGTGGAATACGTATCAATATTGTAACCATTAATGTCGTGTTATATGAATTTGAAAACACGCTCAATATTCAAGTTTGAACTTGTAAACACGCTCAATATCCAAGTTTCATCTCTAAAACAGTGGTTTCACCAAATTTTGAATTGTATAATGGCGCTCCAGATTGGAATTTGGAATTTCAGAACCCGCGCTGGCATACTTTGTTGAAATTGAAAGAAGCTTTGGTTGGTTATAGTTTCTTTGCTCAGCATGAGCTTCCGGACGAGTTCGGTGCTGATCGTGAGTGGTTCTGGCTATTGTTGCCTCTACTGGTGAGAAAACTAATTTTAGCATTTGTTTTGTAAGGGCTTTAGCTTTAATTTTTTCGATTATCGTTGTCTCTGCAGCTGGGGACCAAACAAGAAAATGCATTTTATCGTTTGGTTCGTCCAGGGTTTAAGCTTTAATTCTTTTCAATTATTGTTGCCTCTACAGCTGAGAACCAGGCAAGAAAATGCATTTTATCGTTTGGTTCGTCAACTGTTTAAGCTTTAATTTCTTCGATTATTGTTGCCTCTGTAGCTGAGAACTAGACAAAGAAAATACATTTTATAATTTGGTTCATCGAGGGTTTTAACTTTAATTTCTCTGATTATCATTGCTAGTGCAGCTGATGAAATGCATTTTCTTGTCTTGTTCTTCCGGGTTTTTTGCTATAGTTTCTTCGACTATCATTGTCTCTACAGTGGTTTTAGCTTTAATTTCTCTAATTATCATTTCTTCTGCAGCTGAGAAAATGCATTTTCTTGTCTGGTTCGTCGAAATTTCTTTTTGAGCTTTGATTTTTGTGATTGGCCAAGTAAATTTCATTTTTTGTTTTGTTTTGGTTTGCAGGGGCTAGCACTGTGGGTATCGATTATGGTCACAAAGCAGACAATCTTCCCTCGGCTTCCAAGGTAGTGCCGCTGATCAAGAGCCAAGGCATC
>APFE030653690.1:0-18811 GCA_000404065.3 Pinus taeda
AGAACACATCAATCCAGGCCTCACAGGAGAATACATCAATCCTGCTACACAGGAGAGCGAATCATCCTATTCCACAAGAGAGAGAATCATCTTGTCCCACAAGAGAGCGAATCATCTTGTTCTAGTGCACACCACCAGGGGAGGGTGAGTCACCCTTTGGTCATATGTTGCTCCAGTGAGAACTGCAAGCCCTCAGAGATCCCAGAGCTTAATGTATGCAACATGCAGGTCCCTTGTACAAGGGTTTCTTGATGACTCCAAGTCGGTTGGGAAAACCATAAATTAGATCTTTACTCAGGGCTTTGACAAGGTGTATCGACCTGTACATCATCTTAATGCGATGGAGCCTCCTTGCTCATCAACTTATCATATCACAGATGATGTTTATCTATTGGAGCAATCGACGAATACAAGATTCCTCAATAATCGAATCCCACCTCTGGTTGTTACAGAGAATCACAGTGGTATGTGTTCAAACAGCTCATTGAAGAGCTTCCCCAACCAGGCAGCTTCATACGAGATCATACTCATAGATATGTATCTGATCTCGGTGGTGCTCACGGAAGCCGACTTCTGCTTCCTGCTCATCCATTATATCGAAGCATAATCCAAAGAGAAACAACACTAAAAAGTGCTCCAATGATCCTCCACACTACCTGGCTAATCAACATTCGAATAATCATGCAGTTTCATATTTCCGGTAGTGTATCTCTATCCATTAGTAATTGTGCCACGAAGATACCTTAGAAGATTCTTGGCATCAATCCAGTGAGGCTCAACCAAATATGAGCTCACAATGCTAACTACAAAACATATGTTTGGACGGACATTCACTAAGAACATCAATGCGAATGAGTTTATGAAACTCAAAGGCATTTCCGAAATCTGGTCCGAAATCACTTCCATATAACTTCTAAAGGTTAAGATTTTTGAGGTAGTCATAGGCTTGCAATCCATCATACCGAATCTTTCCAATATCTTTACCACATATTTTCCTTGAGATAGGAAAATTTCCCTTGGCTTCTGCCATACTTCAAGTCCTTGGTCCTTCATTTCAAATTCAGAAGCTAACTCCCTCTTACATTTGTGAATGAGAAGGTCTGCACCTGTTAGAAAGAGGTCATCCACATACAACACCAGTATGAGAGGCTTGTCATCTTCAACCTTAAAGTAAAGGTAGGATCGACTTCACTCCTAGTGAATCCCAGCTTCATCAAGTAGCTATCGATCCTCTCATACCATGCTCGAGGTGCTTGCTTCAGCCCATACAGAGCCTTCTTCAACCTGCATACATGAGATTTTCGATCATAAATCTCAAATCCTTCGGGTTGCTCCACATAGACCTCTTCTTTGATAGAACCATGCAAGAAAGCAGTCTTGACATCATCTGATGTAGGTTCCATCCTTGTGAAGCCAAAAGGGCTATGATCAAGCGGATGGTCGTATATCTAGAAACAGGTGCAAATATCATAGTCTATACCTTCCTTCTGGGATAAACCATGAGAAAAAAACGAGCCTTATAATTTTCCGTACTTCCATCTGCTGCATGCTTTATCTTGTAAAGCCATTTTGAAGTAACAATTCTCTTCTCCGGGGTCTAGGAACTACTTCCCAGACATCATTCTCCATAATAGACTCATATTCAATGGTCATAGCATCCTTCCATACTTAATGCTTGACGACATCTGAGAATGATGAAGGCTCATTTTGTATAATCATGCTCATGATGATCAGGTATCCCTGATACCTGTTAGGTTTCTTAATTTGATGGAAGGTTCCTGAGGGTACAGCATGTCCTTCAACATCATTAAGTATCCCCCTAAGCCATGAAGGCCTCTTCCTAGAAGAGGAAGGCTCATTCGGATGAGGATCAATCAGATCCATGGGTTCTTCTACACCAGGCATTGATTCATCATCCTTTTCTTTCGGTTCCCTGATGTTGGCTTCTTGAGAGCTCCTCAAAGTCAGAAGATTGTCCTCCTTG
This sequence comes from Pinus taeda, assembly GCA_000404065.3. NCBI lineage: Eukaryota > Viridiplantae > Streptophyta > Pinopsida > Pinales > Pinaceae > Pinus > Pinus taeda. The sequence goes on from APFE030653690.1 coordinate 1,985, forward strand.
TTGAGAGCCATATCTTCGTCAAAGGTGACATCATGGCTAATCACAACTTCCCTTTGACTGGCAGTGAACATTTCTTCAGGAGCCTTGGAACCCAATGCTTGATGAGGGCATCGATTTTGTACATATATGGCGGTGTTTGTAGTTTTAGCCCATAGAAACTTTGGAAGTCTTTGATCATGTATCATGGCCTGAACAGCTTCCACAATCGTGCGGTTCTTCCTTCCCACCACACCATTCTGCTTAGGAGTATGTGGTGTAGTAGTCTCCCTCTTAATGCCAACCTCAAGTATGCCTAAGTTAACCAACTGTAATATATCGGAGGTCTTGCTTTGGCTTGAGGGGAATGGTCCCCTTTTGAGCTTTCCTTCGGCACATCCTGGACATATACCTTCTTTCTCTACTCGGAATTCGGGTATCCCTATCACCATTTTTCTTACACTGAGTATAGCTTTATAATGAAGGGGGACAAACCTCTGAAGCCAAAGTTCGGACTGAAGAGATGTGTCATACACATAGCGGACTCCCATCAACCTGATATAATGAATCAACACTAAACTTAAGAGTAGAGGCATTTTTAACATTATTTTTCCATATATGTACCTTGCCATTGCTGAAGGTTACCTTGTAGCCTTTGTCTTCCATTGCCGAGACGGATACTAGGTTCTTTTTGAGGTCAAGTGCATTTAATACATCCTAGAATTTCTAGCCTTCTTGAATGGTTGTCCTCTTCCTCGATTCCCAGCTCTCCTCTTACCTTTGCTATTGAATTTGTCATTCCTTTGATTGCCCTCAGAGGGATTTTGGTCATCGCCCCAGTGTGAGTCCTTTCTATTAGGGCACTCCCTTGCATAGTGACCTGCTTTATCGTAGATGTAACATCATCATTTTCTTCCAGCCATTGGTCTAGCCTTTCCTTTTGATTTAGTCCCGGAATTATTTCCTTTCTTAGCATGAGAGGAAAAGGCATCAGGAGGACCTTTAGGCATGGGCATTTCTTGCTCTTCTTCCCTTGTTTCTTCTTGAATGCATCTAGCCATTAATTCCTCGAAACCAAGAATTACATTATAGTTCAGAAGAGTAGTCCTGAACATGTACCATTTGGATGGTAATCCTCCAAGAGTCGTGAGTGCCATTTCCGTGTCAGTAATAGCCTCCCCAATAGATAGGAGATCGTTCTTGATCTTGGTTATTCTTAAGAAGTATGCTTTCATACTCTCATCTTTACCCTTCTTGATTTCCCTCAGTTTATTTCTAAGAAACAAAACTTGATTTATATCATTAACTTTAAATAAACTCACCAGTCTATCGTAGATTTCCTTGGAGGTGTCTGGTTCAGAGATGTAGGCCACCAAGTGCTTGTCGATAGAGTCCCGGATGATCTTCTATTTTGACTTCTTCGGTTTTCCATTTGTTCCATGCAGCAAGGAATGCATTTGATGGAGGCTCAACAATATTGCCTCTTACATGGTCCAACACTCCTGGATATTCTAGGGTTAGATCAATAGACATCTTCCATCTGTGATAGTCATATTTCTTACGAAGCTTGCCTTTGGCAGAGTATTGAGGACCCCATAGTTCTTTTAGGATAGCCTTGCCAATCTTCTCTTTGGTGATTGCTCTTGCTCTTGCTCGGGCTTTGTCTTCACCTCAGCTCTGATACCATGTTAAGTTATGGTATGTTCTATGCTTATAACAATTTGCTTCTTTTTCTTATTATATTCTACAGATTAGCAATCACATGTACATAAAGTAAAGTTCAGTTAGAACATTAAACGATTGACAAAAAACAAGCCAAGACAAGAGACACAAGATGTGGCACCTAGCTAGGGACAAACCCCACAATGTGTGGGGAAACCCTTTGATCAAATCTTCTTGTATCTTCAATAATTCAGCAGAGAGAAATAGTACAATAAATGTAATTTATATCAACAGTAGCAAACCCTAGATCAACAGCATCAACATTAGTAGCTTCATCATCAAACTAGGGCAGACGATATCTCACAAACTGACCATCTGATCGGCATGATTCCACCACCAAAAGTTGTGGCTTCTAGAGGAGGTTCAGATGAATCTACAATGTAGTTTAGATGAAGAGATCTTCTAGTCCACCCAGGTCAATCTTTACTTCTACAATTGTAGCTTCAGTTTCGGCAGCTTCCAGCTTCACATGTGTGAGAGAGAGACCCTTTTCTGCACAATAGAGAAGAGACTCTTTTCTGCACAGTAGAGAGAGAGATGTGATGAGATGAGTGAGTCCAAATGAAGAAAAGTCCTCTTTTATTTATACACAACGTTGGTGTTTGAATAGATGTGACTGCTGGGCTTCTGGGCCTACATGAGTTGTAGGTCGGCTTGATAATAATTCCATAATCAAAATAAATTCATATCTCCATGAATATTTACCGGAATCGGATGATATTTATATCAATCCTACACCTCTCGACGAGAGGAATCTAATAAAAGTATTATCAACCATGAATAAGATGACCCACATGAAGTTTTGCCCTGGTTTCCAATTTTAACAAAAAGTTATAACAGATATGATAGAAAGGTCTGAAAATTAACATTTGTTCTTCATTTTACCTATGATAGAGCCAATCCAATCCAAGTGTTTGAACCATGCTTTGATACCACTTGTAACACCCTCCGAGGTGAATGTGCATATAAACAACATAATAGGAACAAAAATACAATAAACATATCAGCCATCAAAATCCATATATATATATATATATCAGTACATTTTCACATGAAAATCAAGGGAATGATTTTTTCATTATTAAATGCAATGAACCAACCAGTGATGGGACTACCATGTTCCACCCAACCATAGATTGGCTAAGCTAAGTCCCTCTTCAGCTAATCACCCCCATGCCATATTCCAATCATGAATTTGGGACTCATAGAAATCATCAAAAAACACCAATCATTGTGGATGCCACCGAAGTTCTCGGCCTACACCCTGAGGAATTTGATTGCCTCCTAATCTCTCAGGCTAAACTGTGCATCCGCAGTCTGATCTAGGGATCTCTAGGCCCTACACTGAGACATGATCTCTAGGCTTTACCTTGCATTCCATCCTAGAATCACTAGGACCAAAGGAGACAAAATACACCTCTTGGATTTATTGTATATCCCGCCATTCACCGGCAAGGATTCCTAGGCCCACTAAGGCACAAAATCTGGCTTTACCACAACCCACAGTCTAGTTCAGGGTTTACTAGGCCAGTGGCTTTGTGCATCCTCATTCTGGTTCAGGGACTACTACCACCATGTGTTTGTCAATTTGGAGATCCACCCCACTCAGCTTCGAATCCAATCTGGCCATCCCCCACAAAACACATGAGAGAACCCATCTCATGAAAGCTATCAAGAAATGGAAAAGCTAGCTGAAAATACTGTCACACCTGGAAAAACCCATGCCATGGTAGAAAATTAAACACATACAATCCCATGCATGCCAAATCTAGCAAGGAAAATACACATGCAATCCCATGCATGCCAAATCTAGCAAGGAAAATACACATGCAAGTTGATACCTGCAATGAAGCCTGTTGTAGCTGCTTGATCCTACATTTCCTTGTTTGATCTTTGCTTCCTCTTGCCTTCTCTTCCTTTCTTTTGCCAATGCAAAAGTGCTCCAAGAAACTCTAAGTAACCAAGAGTATGATGGAGAGAGAGAGAATAATGAGAGAGATCCAAAACTAAACTGACCAAGTCTTCCCCACTGATTCTCATAAGCCTTTTTATTAATGAGGCCTCTATTTTCTTCATTTTCCATTATTTTCCTTCAATTTCCTCCTCACATGCAACCTGTGACATTTCACCTACTTTTTCTCCTAATTTCCATTGTTTTCCTTCATTTTCCTCCTCACATGCAACCTGTGACCTTTCACCTACTTTTTCTCCTAATTTCCACTATTTTAATAGATAAATGTGCCAAAATACCTTTTTGCCTCTTTAATGCCTTAGCCATTGCCTTTTCCAATTTCCTTAGCCATAAACAACCAAATGAACACCCCCTAGGATGTCTTGCCCACCATTCATCTTGGAATACGTGTCCCATCATCCGTGGTATTTATATATTTTTACATGGAATTTTCAGAAGGGCTGTTACAGATTTGATCATTACCTATTGTCATCATGACCATTGATCCCATTTTGGGTCAAATGTTGCCAAACTCTAGATTCATGTCGCTGATATGTTAAAGAGAAGTTCCATCTACCAATTCAAACCTCTTATACCCCATTTGACCTTCTCTGCTACAATCTTGAATCACTCTCACCAAATTTACAAAGTCCTTTGTTTCATGTTGGTGATGTGGGAAACATTATGGTCCTTCTTCGACAGATCACTTCCTGTTGACTTCAACTCATTATCCAGGAAAATGATCTAGAAACTCTGTTTCAGTACCTTAGAGCTTGCGTGCCTCAATGGCAAGTTCTTCGCATTCGACGATAGGTTCACATGATTAGCCTTCGATCAAATGATTCTATGGGTGTTCGAATTCAACTTTTTAATTCACACTCGTGGATTGTGTTGTACCTTGAGAACCATTGTCACTATTGGTTTTTTCTCTCGTACTTGTTAATGGTTCATATCAATGACTAGTAATCAAGTGGTTTCTACCATGGTCAAATTAAACACATCTGTTCGCATGGTTAGCTTCGTACTTTGGTTGGATCGGGACAAAGATGAAGACCCTGGATTTTATCTGATCAAAAAAGGATGTGTGGAGTTATTTAGTATTCATGATTCCATACATATTATCCATTTTAGTTAGATGATTGTGTCCATGCCATGGATCCATACATATGATCCTTTCTAGTCAGATGGTTGCGTCCATGCCATGGATCTATACACATGATCATTTCTATTTGGATGGTTTCACCCATGCCGTGGATTTTTCTATTGTTAAATACATACTTAGAGATGTCATGTATGTTGTATTATGTTTGATTTCTAGGTCTCTTGATGGTATTTATCCAAAGTCCTTGCCTTGACTTGTAAAACACTTCAACCATCACTTCCTATTTTGAATTCATGTTTTAGGGGGCATATGTTATACAGTAATTTTTCACACTCCCTGTGTCATACCTTGAGTTGTATTTGCCCAAAATGTCGCAAAGCGATGAAAGATGTCAATGAATTCACCATGAAAAACATTAATCAGAGCATCCATGAAGAAAAGAATAAGAAATACCTTGAAGTAATTCTGGAAGAGCTTGTCATAAACCCTATTTGCAATCCCAGTGCTACTTTTAGCAAGCAAACCCATGGTGGTACCCTTTGGTATAACTAGAGACTAGTGCTTTCAGTGCAACTTTGGATAGGAAAATATGTGTTAATCCTCTTTAGGAAATTTCTCTAGAAATGGAGCAAAATATTCTCTTACTAGAAGCCTCGAGAATGGTGAGATGTTTATTGTTGAATAAGGATATGGTCGAGTTCTCCCTTTTTGAGTCCTTTATCCTAACTTTATGGATCTTCCTCTTAATATTTGGACATTCTTCCCCCTTTTGTGGATCCCCAACTCCATCTCCATCCCTATAAATGCATTCTCTTACACGCTTAAAATATTGGTCATTGCTTGGTTGCATTCTTATGCTAAACTATGCTTAAATGCTACTCATCTTACTAAGGAGAAGGAGTGCTCGAAGATCTTGGCTTAGACTTGGAAATCCACCATAAAGGAGGCGTCCAACATCAAGGCTCATATTTTTGTATGCTTCCCCCATTTTCTATTAATAAATACATCAGGTGTTTACTTTCCACAAGTGTATAAATCATTATTAATTTAGTATGATATTCCTTGATTTGTCATATAGTTTACATTAGAATGAATTATGTTATGTATGCTCTTGTCTCTTTTGTTTGATCTTCCTTGCAGGTACTCATCCACAACAGTGTAAAGAGGATTGAACTTGGAAGCGAGAAGATCAAGGACAACATCAATGAGCTCTTAGCATCACTAGAGTGAGGTAGGTCATCTATCTTACTTTGTATTTTCTGACATGAACTAGGAAAGTTTGCACGTGTTTGTGTAGTTTGTTGCTAGATCCTCTTATAGGACTAGAGAGATCAATTTTGACTGCATAATGGATTTTTTCCAAAACAACATGTTCCTGAATATTCTCATGTTATTTTTATTTAATAATAGTTTTGTTATGATCATCCATTTGGCCTATCAAACAAAATTTTGTTTTAATAACTTTGTAATTATATTGTTTTTTAATTTTTAATTCAAAGGATCTGTAGTATATTGTAATTTCCTATATAAACCCCTTATTTGTTTAAGCAAAGGTGGGGAACCCAAGAGAGGTGAGAGAGGCATTATTTTAAACAAAGAGGTGTTTATTTTTTTTACTATGGAATGAATTAAAATTTCAGATGTCTTGATGTGGTTTGATTGCATTTGTGTGTTGTATTTTATTATTTCCATAGTTATAGTTTATGTTGAGGAGGTAAATCCCCTTTGCGGATAGAGGCGATCCCTACTAGCCCAAATTGGGTCTAGCAACAATCAAACAACGCTATCACGCAGGTTCCTAATTGAAAATCAAAGACCAATGATGAAGGCCTACCTGGATTCCAACGCTAGTGCTTGTAGAAGAAGTGACGCTCCCGTTCCTTTGCTCCAACAGATCACGATCCCCGCGATCTCCGTGAATGGACACCTGCACATGCAAAGAACGACACAAACACAAGAATAAAATCCAATAGATGCAACTATATATCGGTTAGAAAGGATATAACTCATCATCATTACAAAAGACAATAAGAGTGGAACCATAATAATAGTCGTCTATTATTGATAAGCAAAGAAGAATACAACCATAGTTCTGACGTCAAATCCTCCTTTGGCTAGGTGATCAGCAACACATGTCTTGCAAAGCTTGTTGGGAATGGGAACAAGCCTCTCTCTCCTTGGTTATTTGGACAAGAATATCCTTACTTTGGATTTAGCCTTATGGGAATGAAGAAGGCTTCTTGCAGCATGAACTTGACAGTTCTCAATCTTTGGAACTCTGGAACTAGCTTGCCTAAGGCAAAGGGACAAGCTTTTATAGATAGAGGAGAAGGAGTTAGGATCATCCAAAATATTCATGGGATTGGATTTATCACTAAGAAGCTTCCATGAGAGGTGGCAAACCACTTCCCCTCTATGGAGATTCGAAGCCAAACCAAACCAACTCAAGATAGATTCAGTTTAGGAGTGGGTTAGGATGAATCTTCAGCTGTTAGTTTGTTAAAAACACTACCCATTTTGGCTGGCATGAGTGCGACTCTGAGACAGAGTGCCAACTGGCGCGCCCTCTTTGGAGGATTTCCCCCATTGGCGTGAGTGATGCACATTGAAACTGCGCCAATGGACAAAGGGCTATTTTTATGGGTTTTTTGCAGAAGATGTCTTCAGGGCAAATGAATTTCATACTCAGGGGAATACAATGCAAGATTTTCCAGGTCATGTCACTTCTCACAGGTCCCGAAATGGGTCCTCCAAGGTGCGGGAGAACGGTAACAGGGACGGTGACAAATTGCTGTGTAACAGATGACCCCTAAAGCATGAGGCCTGAGAGAGAGAGGGGTGAAATGCTTTACAAGAACATGGCCAACCAAAACACTTCCGCTAGAGAACCTGCATGGAGAAGTACAATTGATATCTCAAGTACATGATGTATGTGGTATGGGCGCAACCATCCATAGCAGAGTACATAAAGATCTAGATCCAAGGTATGGACGCAGCCATCAATGAGGATCGATAAACAGACTCAGGCATGGTCGCAACCATCCAGTGAATGAGTCATGTAATGATCATAATAATCCACAAAATCGTAACCTGGATCCCAACAGACAAAATCCAGGGTCTTGTGCTCCATCTCGACCCGAACAAGGTACAAGTTCAAGCATGCGAATATGGGAGTCAATGTCAAACATGTAGGAACATCGTCTGATTACCAATCAATGATGAAAACTGTTAACAAACGTGAGAGGTACCACCAATAATGACAATGGCCCTCAAGCTACTATAGGTACAATTTACGATGCGCGAATCAGTGAGCCGGTTCCGAACACCCGTAGAATCATTCGATCAGACACCAATGACGAAAACCTCACATCGTACGTGAAGAACATACCATTGAGGCATGCAGGCTCCAAGGTACCTGAAGGGAGTCTCTAGATCAGCTTCCCAGATAATGAGCTGAAGTCGACAGGAAGTGACCTTGACCAAAGGTGGCCATAGTATTTCCCACATCATCGACGCCAGACAGAAGAGGATAATATTTGTTTGTGAATCAGGATTATGTGAGTCATCATAGGGAGGTTGATTATTTCGCAGAGGTCAACTTCTCTTGAACATATCAGTGGCATGACAGTGGACTTGGTAGTATTTGACATCAAATGATTAGAGGTCATGGTGACAAGGCAAAGAGCAGATGAGAGGTCAAACAGGATCACCCAAACCCATGGAAGCAAGTGAAAAATGAGATGAGATGTCCCCACCCAGACACGAATGCAGACAAGTGCCATGTTCAAGAGCGACATACTGGTGACAAGACAATGATTCTGGTTCCATTTTCCCCACCATTTTTGGTGAGTACCCCAGTTGTTTTTAATGACAATCTTGATTGGGATAACATATGCTTGTAAAGCGTCATTTTATGGGTTTTTTGCAGAATATGTCTTCAAGGCAAATGAAATTCATACTCAGGGGAATACAATGCAAGTGTTTCTAGGTCATGTTACTTCTCATAGGTCCCAGAATTGGTCCTCCAAGGTGCGAGAGAAGGGGTAACAGGGACGGTGACAAATTGATGTGTAACACCATTGCCATAACCATAATAATAATACTACTACTAAAAAGGAGGCTAGCTAAATTGCACAGAGATACACATTAAAGTAGATGAGGGGAGCATAATTGCAGTAAAGTAAATCTAATTGCAGAGAGATGATCATTAAAGTAAATCTAATTGTGCCTTCTGTGTACGTGTATCAACTCCAAAACAGTCTTTCAGTGTAAGAAGGGTCTGGCCCTGGTCTTTCTGGATGGTCCATCTCTGTCTTAATGGAGATGGTGTCATGGGTGTGAGGTGAGGAAAACATTGAAAGACTTCATAATTCCATGACATGGGAGGAGAAGGTGGTTGTATAGATGGATATGGACCAGGAACGAGGAGGTAAGTAAACCAACAGCCAGGAGGTAAGTAAACTTGTGGCATCATACGACGAGTGAGGTTTGGTAAAACGTTTCTCTCATTTTCACCATGCCAACCTAAGTCCATTTCAATATTGACATTCAGCTCAACCCGGGTTATTGACCAACATTGCTATTCACCTCAGTGTAACATTGCCGTTCACCTCACTATAACATTGCCATAATAACCTACACATGTCTTCACTAACTAGAATAGCCTAAGCCACGTATTCACAATAAAACTGGAATAGCTTAACACATATCTTCACAATAAATTGAGGAGTCTAAGATTATCTCTTCACAATCAAATTAAAAAAAAAAAAATTAAATTTCTACATTTAGGAAAGGAAATTTGTATTGCTCTAATATCACTTAGATATTTGTAAATTTGTAGTACTTTAATATCACCTCTTACATATACACTTAATATTTTTAACTCCTTTTTTTTTAATTATCATGTTTTTCAAAATAGCTTTTGTGTTATACTGAAAATCAAGCATTGAAACTTACAAGCAGCTTTTATAGTTTTAGATGTTGTTTTTTTGAACTTATGTTATATAACATTTTTCATTATGCTTATGTGTATACCTTATGCTTTAGGATGGAAAGGATTGATATAAATATTTAAAGTTCCATTAGTATAATTGTAATGATGTAAGACAAGCATTGACACTTACAAGCAGCTTTTATAGTTTTAGATGTTTGTTTTTTTGAACTTATGTTATATAACATTTGTCATTATGCTTATGTGTATGCCCTATGCTTTAGAATGGCAAGGATTGATATAAATATTTAAAGTTTCATTGGTATAATTGTAATGATGTAAGGCAAGCATTGACACTTACAAGCACCTTTTATAGTTTCACATGTTTGTTTTTTTGAACTTATGTTATATAACATTTTTCATTATGCTTATGTGTATACCCTACGCTTTCGGATGGCAAGGATTGATATAAAGATTTAAAGTTTCATTAGTATAATTGTTTACGGGTCAGAACCCTTACAATCATAGACCTACTATCATCTTTCATGCGGCATAATTGTTCAAAAAGTGCTATATTGTTACCCTTCATGTAGCCTACTATACTTCTATCAAAATTTATCTTATAAGTTCTTCAAAAAGAGCCATTATATAATATTGTTCGACATAACATTAAACAAATAAAGTTTCTAAAATACAACTACATTCCTGGTTGTCTGTCTGCAACTTCATTCCCATTTTATTCCTTTGCCTACATCTAAATTTCTAGTAGTTGCCCCTCAGGCTCGCTTGACATAATTGTTCTTGGAGAGGATGGATCTTGCAATCCTAATACCTCCTTCAAAACTCCCACTATTGCTACCTCTACTGCAACCTCAATTCCATCAACCTTTAGAATCAAATTATCAACTTTGGTGGACAATATTTCCACAAGAAGGAAAATGCACTCCATATCCTTGCACAATGCTTCCATTTCCCTTGAAACCAATGTGAAATGGGAATTTTCCTCCAGAAAATTTTTCTCCCCAACCCTATCTAGCTTGCCAATGTGTTCCTCCCCCATGAACTCTACATGCTCCAAACATTCACTGCCCTCCACATTCAACGACACCATGCTCCTTTGCATTCGAAAATTGACAAATATTTTATGTAGCTCCAGCCTCGACACTTTCTGTTTATAGCTAGTGGAGAGCCTTACACCTTTCAGAACTTCCATCAGAGATCAATGAATGTCTCTAAACTCCAAAAATTGACTGCAATTACCAGTTCTCTATAACATATCCCTCACCTGATGCTCGGTATGATCACATTTAATCCTCAATCGAATAGATGAGATACAAACCTGAGGAGTGTGATATCCCAATGCACAAACATAGGAGTTATGACACCATTTGTCCTCACTCCAGTAATTAACCACCTTGAGGGATGATATATCTCTTTCTCCAAATCCATGAGCCATCGAACTGTCATCTTCCTTAATGATATCTAAAATTGAGGAATGCCTCAAACCTTTCTCTTGTCATCTTGTCATAAAGGAGATATCCCCAACCATCAAAACATTAATCCTCTTAGTCAGCATGGAATATATTAGAATGATAACACACCTTGGTCTAGGAGAAGAGAGCCCTAATCAAGGCATACCCTTATATTGCCTTGTTCATCTGAAATATTATTATTTTCTCTTTTAACATAGTAGAAGGATATAGATTCAAATTTTTGGATTTGATTCCATATTCTCTCATCTAAGGGGGACAAATCTTTTTGGACCATATCTTTTGCTTTATGGAATTTATGAATAACTAGCATTGAGTCTCCCAATACAATGAGATGATCAATTCTTCTTTCTAGCGTTAGTTTTAATCCTAACCACAAAGTCAGTTCTTCTTCTTGATTATTGGTGATTTTTCCTAACCCCCATGCAAATTTCATCTATATTTCTTTGTCTGGGCTTATTAACACCCCTCCCGTAACTACCTCCCTCGAAGAGGATAACTATATTAAAAAATATGATGTAGAATAAATATTTCTCTATGTAAGATATCATTTTCCATGTATAAAATGTACATGCATATCTTGAACTAAAAAAATATATGAAGTTGAATCACGAAAAAATGAGGAAAGAAGAACAATAACTTTACAGGATTCCTCAATATTGCATATCTAGAGCACAACACCATCTAGTGAATAGTGTTCCTTTCAAATTTGTTGTTTTTATTTGGTTGTGCATCAAATACCTAGAACTAGAAGAATTTGACATATAGTCACTTCAATTTGTAGTCACTTGAATGGTCAAATTGTAGTATAGTAGACTAGGATTGAAAAATTCTATGCACACAACAATTTCTATTAGTTCATATTGAGATTCCATTTTAACAATGTAGAACCTTAACATCTTTCCAAGACGAAAATTGATTTATTTTGCTCAAAAAATCCCCATGCAGGTGATATTTACCTATGTTAGCTTTTCTTCCCAAGTATACTTATGGTCCTTGCATCTTTCCATGTGTCCTAATAATATAATTTTTTTCAAATTTTTCTTCCTAGCTACACTTGGATAAAAACCCAAATTTAATGTAAATTTTTGAACTATAAATTTATATTGAATTGATTTCTTGTATTTTAATATTAGTAGTAGAGTACATGATATATAGAATTAAAATATCAATTTTTATTTCAATAAGTGAAAAGTGATTAGAATACTTTTGCACTCCATTAGGTGGACTAAACAAAAATCTATGTCTATGAGCAATAAAATTAAAAATTGTTATGGCTTGTGGTCTTTGAAATTTATAATGGTTATCTAGTTTGATATAACTTATTGCAAAGAATATCAAATGGTGCAATAGAGACACAATAGATATAAAAATAAATGAATAATGGTGTTGATATCATCCACCTACTAGTAAAGGGATTTATGATCTATAAATTGTCATGGGTATTCAAATGGATAGTTTGTTAGAATAGGTTCAATAAAACTATACATAAAAATCCAAAATCTACACTATGATGGTTTATTTCTCTTTAGACTTATGGATCTGTAAATTATTGTTTATTGTATCTGAATGCAAATTATAGTTATTCAGAATATAGAGAACAAGGAAATAAAAGCTCTCAAACCATGATTCACACAATTTATAACCGAAGAAACTCTTTTGGGAGAAAACCCAGCCGGAAGGTGAGATCTCTCTAGTCTCTTTCTTTGAGGAGAAAATGGTTGCGAACATAAAGAAGTAGGTCATGTGGCTTGTCGGCTGCTACAATTCCACTAAAAAAGAATGGATCCCATTTTCCTCCTACTAGCCAAGATATAACATAACCTGATAGACAATTAGTGGTTAGGTTTGAATCCCTCAATTCTTAACCATAGTTACAATATGGATTATTTTAATTTATTCTTCACCATGATCATTTTTCTATCCCATTTTCCATAAATAGTGGGGTTGACATTGCATCCTCTTGAATTATGGTGGCTAAAACAAGAAGGTGAACTTCCAAGTGACATAACGTCTAGATACAAACTCCGATTGAGGTGATTCTTACACCGTTGGAAACGTATCTATGCGTAAAATAGGAAAAGAAGGCATGGCACTAAATATGAAAATATTTACCCCCAAAATTCCATTTTATGGCTCAAAATTCTCCTGCAAGTTTTTAGACCCTAATTTTACAAACTAGGTCCCACCAGTAAAAATGGTCCTCTGAGTTGATTCCTCCGCTTTTTCGAATCTAAAAGAATCAAGATGGATGAAAAATTATATAATGATCCAATGTAGATAAATTTATTTCTTCAGAGCCTTAAGCATTGGGGCATCCCAAAAATCAAATTTCTTCTCATTCCAATGACCAATGTGAAACACTTGCTCTTCTTGGTAGTGGTTGGATTGGTTTTACCTCCATAAAAAATTATTGTGATAGAACGAAATTTTCTATGAACCTTGAATTAGATGGTTTGATAAATTATCTTAGGTATCTACTTGTCCCTCTCCCAAAAGAGTGTTGATATTGACCTTCATCACTATTAGATTCAGCAGTCTCTAATTCTATCACATATACAAAATAAATAAGAATGTGACTAGTATTTGTATAGAATAATGACTTTTATAATCCTAGGTTGAGTAGGCTTCCCCTCTTCCTGAGCATTCCCAAAAAACAAAGATGACACTCTCTTGTATACATAAGCTTAATTAATATATTAAACAACAAATGTTTGAACATATATCCACTTGAGAATTATTTGATATTTGCTGCTTACAACCATTTTACAACATCATAGAATATAGATAATGATTTCCAACGTTCTTTCTAGTTCCCAATAGATTTTGAAATGCCATTGGTTGTCAAATTTGAAACAAGATATGTGGGTTATAATAGCTTGCCCAAAAAATGTTCAAAATATTTATTAATTATGTTGGGATTCCTAGATCCATGACATATTAATGAGAGATCTTTGAATTTGTAGTATAAATGGATATGCGCATGTGGACAAAAAAATATTGCTTCCAATAATTAAAACCATGAAATATATATTTTGTTATATTTTCCTAATGGATACATGATTGGTGGTGGTTTATTCCCTCATATGTAGCATGCTAAATTTACAACACATGGATTTTCAAATGATCTACGTCACTAACTCAAAATTTCCTTCCACTTGTAGCATACAAACCCATAGAAAAAGTAATATCCTATAGTATCTTGTTCACGAATGAGCCATTATATATATATATATTATATATATATATATATTTATATATATATATATATATATATATAATATTAGAGAGAGAGAGAGAGAGAGAGAGAGAGAGAAGAGAAGAGAGAGAGATCCTAATGTTAACTAAATTTGTAAAATAAAATACCCAAATAAATGCCTTATTAAACTATGGGGTTATTTTAATTTTGTTTTATCATCAATTTTATTTTAATTTTGAGCTAGTGAAACTCAGTGTTCAAACACAACTCCATACTTATTATGCCACCATTCTCTCCCTATATCATGGGAAGTCCACACCATGTTCTAATGTTTCTTGGGAGGTTTGCACTATTTTATTATGTCGCTTGGATCGAACTTCCTTCCACTTGGTAGTCAATGATTTCCTTCTTATTTGGAAGTTCCTCTAGATGTTCCAAACAGCCTTATTGATTGTCTTATCTTCCAACTGATTTCCAAAATCACAAGGGAGTGATTTTCTTGTGTTGCATGCAATTTTAAATACAAAGGTTCCTTAAACCCTAATAGATCCCACATATAATATTATAGGATTGATGTAAACTTTATTTCATATTCAAACAAAAAATTGGAAATTGTTTCCTATGGTCCTCCAAAAATTCATTGCCATGGATAATTCATATCATTATACATATTTTGTGTTCACTCCGCTGTTCTCAATAACCATATCATAATTATAATGCTTGAATTGTAGCTTCATACTTAGAAGCAAATAGTAGCTTGAATTTTTTCCTGTATTCCAATGCTTGCTATAAATTAAGCCTCATGAACAAATTTTTGGTTTGAATCTATGTGAGATACCCTATAAACCAATAATACAAGTAATATTGACATATTATTTGGTCACATGATAGGAGTCCATAGTGATCAATTCCATTCCATAGATGCAATTAGTATCATTTGTATATGGTCCTCATTTTTATTGCACCTAAATAATGAGACATTTTATTTTTCTTTCTAGAAGGGAAACGTTTTGTTCAAATATTGATAGTAAATCCCTCTAAAAACTATTTACTTTTACAATAGAGGATAAAATAGGATCCTATTTTGGCTACTTTCCTCAATTCATTTACAATATTATCCTCCATGCTAACAACATTCATTCCCTAGCTCCCATGTTATCTAATATCCATAATGAGATGAGTAGTCTCACTTCTCTTAGTTAAGTATTCCCTATTCCAATCAAGGTTGTTTTGTAGGTCATTTTTTCTTTGTAGGCTACCCACTTACCATTTCATTCTACTTTTTGTGTGAGAAAGTTTCCCAATTTATTTTAATGATATTTAATGCAAACTACCCATATTACAATTTCCATTTTCAATCCACTTCCCACCCACTTTTCTTTTTACATTTGGTAGGTTTTCACTTTGATAATTACATTTTTTTGGTAGGCATATCCTTTTTGTTCCCATTACGTGGGCCATCCAAATCGAAAATTCGTTTTTTTTAGGGATAGACTGCTCACTTTTTATTTTGACTTTTCCTTATGAATACCTTTATTTTTATTCTATTTTTTACATCACACTTGATTTTTGTTTTCTCTTCTTGGTCTAATTCATTATCTAAGAAAATGCGTATAAGTCATATATAATTCTTTGAGGGAACATATCATAGTATTACACATTACTTTAATGCGAATTTATTTCAAATCACTTCAAACTTTTCAAAATTTGAATGCATCTCCTCTTAACATAATCAAATTTCTTTTTTATATTAATAATTAAAACATTTTTAAGGACAATAGTATTTTTACTTAATTCAAAATTTCAAGATTTTTGCGATGAAACATTAGAAGTCTTCTCAATGTTTTGGATATGCTTTCTTAAATGCCCTAAATTTTATAGAAATGTCGTTAAATTCAATTTGCTATTATGAGATGCAATAGATGTTTGTTGTGGGAGTTTGCACATTTCATATTTATGGACTTAAATTTGGAGAATAAAATATACCGAATGAATATTATTATATTAAAATAATGATGTAGAGAAATTTTTTTGGTAGGATATTATTTTTCATATACATGCATATTTTGAAATAAAAAAAAGTTTAAAGTTGAATTATGAAGAAATCATGAAATCACAATCGTTACTTAATAAAATTCCTCAATATTACATTTTTAGAGAAAAACATCATTTATTGAATGATATTTCTTTTAAATTTGTTCTTTTGAATTGGTTGTGTGTCAAACTACCTAGAATTATGGTAGATTTTAGGCTTTTGTGGTTCATTGTTGTAGATGGAGATTTCAGATTTACCATAGTTTGTTCGAGAATTGTCGACATTTCGAATCCATAGATGGATCCATCTTCAATGCAAATGTTGAAGAAAGTTAAGACAAAAAAAATAATAATTAAACAAAAGGAAGACATCACATACCTAAAAAGTTTGCTAAAAAAACATATAAATAATTAAAACCTAAA
>APFE030653698.1:0-18567 GCA_000404065.3 Pinus taeda
TCTTTAAACTCATACCCGTCAAAACTTATTTTTTTAAAGATACATTTACTTTAGAACATTTATATTTTAGGCATGTCATATTACACTTCAATGATCATCTATTCATATTATAACACTTATCCCATTCGCATCTAACTCATAACACACTTACATTTAAAAAAAAATCTATATATATATATTTTTTACAAAAATATAAATTATACAATCTTTCACCATGCATTGAAAAACACTAAATATAATTATACTTAACAGGCCATTCATATTGGTTTTTTATTTTTTTTTGGTTTTCATTTTAGTTGATTTTTAAAGCTTTTTATATTCTATTATTTATATTTTATATAATTAGATAATGGTATACATATATAATTTAATGTATTTATGTCTTTATGTTCATATATTGAATTGATACTATACCATGTTACTTTGAATTTGTGTGTGTGTTTAGTTGAATTATGTGTTTTCTTTTTTGAAATTTCATATCTATATGTGGGTTGTCCTAATAATGATTATTTTCTTTTGTATTTTGAGACCAAATTTTATATAGTGTGTTTGCTTATTTGGTCTAGTATTTTGTCTTTTTATTTAATTAAAATCCCATATATATGTGAATGCTTGTATCCATGTTTATTTATGAATATTTGTATGTAATTTGGAATTGTAATCATGTGTTTATTGTGATGAATTATGAATTTGAATGGGTAAACATAATGTAGATTTTAATTTGTATATTGTGTGTGTGTGTGTGTGTGTGTGTATGTTTTTAAAGCTAGATAAGAATATTTGAGCGTTTTCTTTTATTGACTTGAAATTTTATCATGTGCAATTAGTTATTTGAAATTGCATGTTTTGTGTTTAGTCCAATTTGTATATTGTTTGTTTGCTTGAACTTGTACTGTATGTTTTACTTTTTATAGTGTTTGATTGCTTATTTAATGTTGCATTTTCATATTTGGGTGTTTGTTTTTATATTAACTTGAAATTGTATTATGTGTGTTTCCTTAGTTTTTTAACACCCCTCCCTTGTGTACTAAATTATTGCAAACCTAAGCTGAGTTACAACTAGGTGTGATATCCTCCCTTGTGTGCTAAATTATTGTAAACCTAAGCTGAGTTAAAGCTAGGTTTGATATCCTCCCTTGTCTTTTAAATGATTGTAAACCTAAGTTGAGGGAAGCTAGGTGTGATACCCTCCTTTGTGGGTTAAACTATTCTAAACCTAAGATGACGAAAGCTAGGTGATATGTACTATGAAAAGAAAATGTGTTATTAATAAATTAATAAAATAAATCACTTAGAGGGTGGAGCACCAAGAGAGAGGAGATTCTTTCCAAATCCCATGAGGAACGGGAATAGAGATGAATCTTTCATAATAAGCTTCTATATGACATTATAGATAAGTTTGGATGGATTAGATATCCATCGGATGGATGGGAGATAAAGATCCATCAAACATAAAAGCTTCATGGGAAATAAAGGCAAGATTTTATGAGGAAAAGCCTCCTGGGATATAAATATGAGATTTTGCAAAAAAGACATAGGAAAATGGAAAAATCCATAAAAGCAGGATGTCGATAGTGGTAGCTAAATCATGAAAGAGGGTATTAAATACCCAGTGATTGATCAATTGAGGGCAGTTGATGCTTGGCAAGATCTTCGGCTCGAAGGGAGTAAAAGGTGATTCATGGTTGGGTGATGGTGCTCCTCCCTCCAAGAGAGGTTTTAGTTGGTCTCAAATGTATGGGATGTTTGTATGATGATTCTTAATCTCTCTCTCTCTCTCTCTCTCTCTCTCTCTCTCTCTCTGTTATAGTTCCAAGTTTTTATGAGAAGATTTTATTAAGTCTATGTTATCGTTCCAATTTTTCTATGAGATGATTGCTTAATTTTCCTCACCATGAGAATGTTTGAATGAATTACATGGGTTTGTGTGCTAAAAAAATTATTAGGATGCTAAATCCTACAATTAAGATATATGAATTACATAATTTCCTCTTTTATAGAAAATGAATGATTCAATAATGCATGTAACTGTTGTGTGCTCTCATATGCATTTCAAAGTTATTAAGATTATCTTTATAGTGGTAGCAAAGAGTAGCATGCTTTAGTGTGTTGCAAGTTTTCATGCATGTGGAATAATTATGGAGGAATGTCTCCCATAGTATTATCAAAGGTTCACCATGGTCTATGTCATGCATAATGAAATTAGATGCTCTTGCATGTAGTATAAGGAATTAATGGAACATCCTTTTAGTTATGCATATATGGGTCTATAATATATCCTATGAAATTGACTTGAATATCATCAGGTTGCTAACGGTACCTAGTGTGTCTATGAGATAGGTTACTTGTATAATGCCTGATCTAAGATTTGTATTTAATTAAGTAATTCATTATGCATGATGGAAACAAGACCTATAATAATTATGGATGATCATGATAGTAGAGTTTAATTAAGATCATTTATGTAGGTAAGGAAATTAGTATAGGTTCCATGTTATGGTTAGTTCCGTTTTCATCTACTAAATCATGCTTACTAAAAATCATCTACTAAATCATGTTTACTAGAAATATAACACATAAGCCTTGACAATAAGGTTAAAAGACCATACAAGAAGCACTCTATAATTAAATTGACCATGACTGTGGAGTCTATTACAGAATGACTAATGATGATATAAGGGCAGGCTAAAGACACACTATGTGGTATTGTTTCTTAACGATTAAATATAGAACAAAATAAACATTTATGGAATGGGAGGTTAGGAGCTAAATTATAGGGTAGCTAAGGAGGTTCGTTACCAAAGGTATCAAACAAAAAGTTCAAACACTAATACTTATGGACCAATCCACCTCCGTAGGATTTCAATTACGGGTTAAAAAAAAAAAATTGTTCTCCGTAAAGGTGAAGTTAAAATTTGAAGCTTAGAACATGTTAATGTAATATTTATTTTTTTTCGTTAAAGAAAGTTAGGATTCCTTAATGGTTTATTGAGGAACCATGAATATACATATGTTAATTCGATAGATATGTAACAGGGTATTATATCAAGCAATTTAATTAAGGAAGAAGTTTTTATGCTTTGGTGGAAGATGTTTTCTACCCCATCTAGGTTGTATGCTCAAACACGTCCTCTAGGAAGACCATATGGTATCAAAAAATTAAATATAGGGTTAAATCTGAAAGAATTCTCAAGAGACTTCAATCAAACCTACATCTAGCAGCTATCAATATAAGCTTTGGGGTCTTTGTGTTTCCCTCCCATAGTATTATCAAAGGTTCACCATGGTCTGTATCATACATAATGAAATTAGATGCTCTTCCATGCAGTATAAGGAATTAATGGAACACCCATATAGTTATGCATATAGGGTTCCCTGTATAATGCCTGATCTAAGATTTGCATTTAATTAAGCAAGTCATTATGCATGATGGAAACAAGACCTATAACAATGATGGATGACCATGATATTAGAGTTTAATTAAGATCATTTGTGTGGGTAAGGAAATTAGTATAGGTTGCATGTTATGGTTAGTTTCGTTTTCATCTACTAAATCATGTTTACTAGAAATCTCACACATAAGCCTTGACAATAAGGTTAAAAGACCATACCAGAAGCACTTTATAATTAAATTGATCATGACTATGGAGTCTATTACATAATTACAAATGATGATATAAGGGCGGCCTAAAGATACACTAAGTGGTATTGTTTCTTAACGATTAAATATAGAACAAAATAAACATTTGTGGAATGGGAGCTTAGGAGGTAAATTCTATGGTAGGCTAAGGAGGTTCATTACCAAAGGTATCAAACAAAAATTTCAAACACTAATTCTTATGGACCAATCCACCTCAGTGGGATTTCCATTACGAGTTTAAAAAAAAAACGTTCTCCGTAAAGGTGAAGTTAAAATTTGAAGCTTAGAACATGTTAGTGTCATATTTATTTGTTGTTGTTAAAGAAAGTTAGGATTCCTTAATGGTTTATTGAGGAACCATGAATATGCATATGTTAATTCAATATATATGCAACAGGATATTATATCAAGCAATTTAATTAAGGAGGAAGTTTTTATGCTTTGCTGGAAGATGTTTTCTACCCATCTAGGTTGTATGCTCAAACATGTCCTCTAAAAAGACCATATGGTATCAAAAAATTTAATATAGGGTTAAATCCGAAAGAATTGTCAAGAGACTTCAATCAATCCTACATCAAACAACGATCAAAAGTACTGGAGGAAATGTAATCCGCTTTGTCATATAAAGAACATTTTTTTGGAGGTAAAGGTGTTGTTGTGGATTCTTGGGCGTATTATATTATTGAGGAATTGAAGAATTCTGGAATTTAAAACTATAAAATATGACCTCCTCCAAAAATTTCTTCGAATCTATTTTCATGATATCGACTTGAGTGGGACGTTACAAATTATCAACATAAACGGACTCATCCATAAATTATGACGTAAACGGACTCATCCATAATGTCGATATTACATTGCGTGGGGTGAATGCGTAGTGGGAAAAAGCACACGATGGGTTATGGCAACTAGAAATATGAAAAGAGTTGGTCCACTTCTTTGTCTACCCGGTCACCCTGTTTCCCATTAGGTGGTAACCACCACCAATCCATCCATTGTAGGGAGGACTTCACCACCGTGATTAAATTACCGTACTCAACAACTGATTCCCATGAAATGGACTAAACCATTAAGGAAGATATATCATGGCTAGCTCAACATTCACAACGGAGAACTCAACCTTTCTCAGATGATAGCGATAAACTCAACCTTTGGGACGTATGAGACAGTCTCAACCTTGAAGTTTTTTAACAACAATTTGGTTGTCTCCAAGCATTTTTGGAAACTTGTTGATGGAAGAGGAGAGGAATAACTAGGAAGAATTGTCAATCTGAATATGAAATCGAGGCACGGGGATGGAGCTTCTGCACATGTTATGTCGACGGACAGAAGCTAGCTCTTATTTTGTTCTGGAAAAAGGTCGGGAAAATTAGCCGAGACATGTGATTCACCATACTATGACTCCTCCCTATGGATTAGGGCTGAATACATGCGTATGCTGCTTGATCCTCATGCGCAGTCATTTTTTCACGTTCACGTTCAGGATGGGATGAATGCCGGTTTCAGTGTCTGTTTTTATTGTTTATGGAACTGTGAGTGCCTGTTATCCTTATTGCATGAGAAACGTCCATGAGAGATCGACCTTATCCAATGACCAAGAGAGGTACGAAATTGTTCAATCCCAAAAGCCTACTTTTGGCTTATAGATATAGGGTTACCCTAAAAAAAATGCTTAGAGAATAATGCTGGTAAAATCATCCAATGAGAAACAATAAAAAACAATTTTACGTATGGTTTACGGATAAGAATTTTTGAATATAAGATGTACATATAGTAAAATTATAACCGTTGTTGGCATGTAAACCTTGCCAACGTGGACGCAGTGGCTTTTAGTTTTATTTTCAGAGAAAAGTATAGCAAAGCGTTCAGTTTTCCAGCCAGAGCAACAATGGATAAAAGAAACGGCTGCTAAAGCAACATGAAAATTCCACACCCCACAAAGCTCCGCCTTCTTAGCTTTTAGAAACATCACGAGAAAAGCTTTAGATTGATGTTTCCCATTTAAAAATTACATTTTGCGTTTGTCTTATCTCAGAAGGGAATTCAATTCTGGAAACCTGAATTTTTGTCTTACTAAGGTAGGAACGTTAACTCCAGAACATGACTTTGTATTAACACCACTGTTGGTAACTAAATCATGAAAGAGTCTATTAAATATCTAGTGCATTGATTAAGTGAGGGAAGTTGAACCTTGGCAAGATCTTTGGCTATCGGGAATCATAGGTGATTCATAGCTGGGTGGTGTTGCTCCTCTCTCCACGTAAAGTTTTAGTTAGTGTCAGATGTGTGGCATGTTTGTATGATGATTCTTACCGTCTCTCATAATTCTGGTTTGTTTACGATAATATTTATTAAGTCTATGTTATTGTTCCAGTTTTTCTATGAGATGGTTTCTTAAGTTTCCTCACGGTGAGAATGTTTGAATGAATTACATGGGTTTGTGTACTAATAAAATTATTAGGATTTTAAATCCAACAATTCAGATATATGGATTTCTTTATTTCCTCTTGTATAGAAATGATGGATTCAATAATGCATATCATTTTCGTGTGCTCTCATATGCATATTGACATTATTAAGATTATCTTTGCGGTGGTAAGAAAGAGTAGCATGCTTTAGTGTTTGTAGATGTTCATGCATGTGGAACAATTACGGAGCAGTGTCTCCTTTAGTATTATCAAGGGTTCACCATAGTCTATGTTGTGCATAATGGAATTAGATGCTCCTGCATGCAATATAAGGAATTGATGGTACATATTTTTAGTTATAAATATATGGGTCTGTAAGATATCCAATGAAATTGACTTGAATGTCACCAACTTTCTCACAGTACCTAGTGTGTGTATGAGATACAATACCTATATAATGCATTGTCTAAAATTTATATTTAATTAACCAATTTGTTATGCATGATGGAAACAAGACCTATAATAATGATGGATGATCATGATAGTAGAGTTTAATTAATATCATTGATGTAGGTAAGGAAACTATTATAGGTTGCATGTTAGGTTAGTTCCATCTTCATCCACTAAATCACGTTTACTAGAAATCTCAGACATAAGTCTTAAAAATAAGGTTAAAAGACGATACCAGAACCACTTTATTCTTAAATTGAGAATGATTGTGGAGTCTGTTATAGAATTACTAATGATGGTCTACAGGCAGGCTAAAGATACCCTTGCTAGTATTGCATCTTAATGATTAAATATAGAAAAGATAAAGAAACTTTACAAAACGGGAGTTGAGCAGCTAAATTCCAAGGTAGGATAAGGAGATTTGTTAAAACTTGGAAATATATATTATGTGTTTTTCTATTTGAATTTGTATTTGTGTTTCATATTTAAAAATTTAAAATTGTATGTTTGCTTATTTAAATTTGTATTTTCTATGTTGTTTAAAATTGCATATATGTAACACCCCTCCCTTGTATGTAAAACTTTGCTAACCTAAGGTGAGAAAAAGTAGGTCTAACATGTAATAAGAAAAGTAAATAATTTATGAAATAAATAAAATAATTAATCACTTAGAATAATGAAACACCAAGAGAGGAGATTCTTGCAAATCCCATTGGTGAATGGGAATCAATAATATTCATAATAAGACTTCTAGATCCAGATCTAGATGAGATTAATGGATTTGGAGATAAATATCCATTAAACTACTTAGTTGGAGAAAGATGCTAAGTTAAGGAAAAGCGTAAAAGCCTTGCCCTAGAAAAGGCAAGCTTTGATGAGCAAAATCCTCACGGGAAAATAACACTCAGCTCGGGGGTGAACTGGAAGCAAGAAGTTCTACATGTGGTGGTGGTGCTCAGTTTTCCATGTGACATTATTTCAATTTCTCTTATAGAATTCCATTTCATGAGATTTGTTGTATGTTTTTCCTTACCGTGTATATTGTCGAATTCTCTCAACATAAGTTTATAGCTACATGTGTGATCTTTGTGTAGAAAGATAATTGAATAATGATGCATGAAACAACTAGGTAGGATGAATAATTATGTTTTAAGGTTGCCACCATAGAGCTAGTGGTTCATCTTATCCATGGTAGGCCTTTTGCACTATGAATTGTATCTACTAAAGGTCATATTAACTATTTAGTCATTGTGGTTAGTATTGCATAAGATATGCCAGCAGGACTATGGACATGTTATATCAAGAAGTTAACTACAGTGAATTTATGATAAAGAGTCCATTAATCCTTGTGTTAAATCCTCAAAGGAAGGAAACTCGACTGTAAGATCTTAAATGATCATGATTGATGCCTTTCATTACGATGTGATGTATGCGTGTGTAGAATTACAGGTATTAACCTTGTCTATGGGATGATTATATATGAACAAATATGACAACTATTGCGTATTTAAGCCAAGCTAAATTTAGTGAAGGAAGAAAATATGGGGTTTTAATATTGGATCAAGGAGGTATGTGACAAATGGTATGACAACTCTAAGTTCAAGTATTATGGTCTAAGAAACAACCCACCTCTATAGGGTATTAATGAGATTTAGGTCCTAAATTAGGAAGTTCAATAAGCTTGGTGGTTTGCATTATTCCTATAGCATCTTTATGCTAAAGAAAAAAAAGAAAAAAAGAAAAAAACTCTGACAGACACATGGAGAGCGAAAGGCTAGATTTTGCCGCACCTTGTGCATACTAATAGGATCTACCCTATTACACATATACTCTAGCCCAACATATTCCTTTTGTATGCATATAACTTACTCTACACACTCATGCTTTAATTTCATTAGTTTTAGACATAATAAGATTGTTAAAATGAGGAGACTTATAACATAAGTCTATAGACATTAATATCTGTAAAATTAATAAGTTTCCAAAAAGTAAAGGTTTTGTAAAAATCATAAATTCTTCTCTATTTCTTCCCCAAAAAATATATATATATTGGAACCTACTATATTGTTCACACAAAGAAGTCTTTAGGGACCTAAAGTGTCTCTAGAGAGATAAACATGGCCAAGAAGTAAAATATGTGAGCATTTTAAAGAGTAAGTTACAATACTCTACATAACTCAAATATTGAAATTTTCTTACAAAAAAAAGTAGAAAGGAGAATCATGGTAAATTGGAATGTTCTAAAATTAAAGACAATCAATGGAATTTCTTTTAGGAATTTGTTAAGATATTTTTACAAATAAAACCCCAATAAGTGCTACTACTAACTTGCAATGAACTTCAATATTTTAGAACAAGAAAGTATGACTAATTGAACCATACATTGGGCTAATGAACAATTGTAACTTTGAATATTTATGCGAATACATGGTCCTAACATAAGTATAAAATCATAATTTATGATTGAAATCAAACTAAAATTTCAGAGGAAATTTTAATAAGTTTGCAGGGACTGAATGTTGTCAAGCCTCATCCATGAAAGCATTTCCTTGCCATCACCTAAAGTGAATCAACTGCTTAATGCGATTAATATGAATTAAATATATTCTATGCTTAACATAATATCCTAAATTATCTTAATGAGTACAATATGCATTCATGGTCGCTGGCTCAAGCCCTGAGAAGCCCTACAAAAGTGTAGTGTGAAAGGCACACCACAAGAAATGTGACGTTCTGGTGATGCCATTTTAGATGCTCGGAATCTTTCCTACCAAGTTAAGAATGCCCATATGTTTAAACCCTTGGACATCTAGTGCAATGCTAGAACCACGAATAGGCATGAAGCAAATATGGTGATTTCAAGTTTTAATTTCTAAGGATTGTCAACAGGGAAGTTGGGACCAAATCTACCGTATAAATGATACGAATATCGATGGCTAGGTGTTGTAAACCTTCTTGTTAATGTATTTGAAATGATCATTTTTGTTTATCCATAGTGAGTGCTTCTCAATTTTAGAGAACCTTAGCCTCAGGGTTATTTCTTAAAAAGGAAATGAGCATTCTCTAAAGTTACAAAAGTAGTTAGAAGTGCTAGAGATAAATCATGACCATGAAAAAAAATATCGAGACAATGAATGATACTAAAATAAACTATCAAAATAGTTTATTAATGAAGCCATAGGTTTGTTTGATACTAAATACAAATAAAAACATTCCAAATACATCAAAATCCAATTTTTGGGTAATAGAATCACAACATGGATTAAATCACTTCCACCTGCTTTCTTTTAAGTAATCTTGGGTTAAGTGATTGTGTGTCTACACCGTCCCTATAATATTTTACTACAAGTGATGATATTGGATTTTGGTAGCTTTCTGAAGTAGTTCATTTTATTGGTAGATTTAAAGCTAAAGAGACACCTTCCCAACTAGGTTTTTGGATAAAATCCCATTAAGGGTTGTTGTTTCCCTCTCAGTCCCCAATAATGCCTTTTCTTTGGCCCTATCTGCTGATCTAGAGACGTTGAAAGGAATTTGGTGTAGGATAATGGTTATCCTTTCTTGGTTTCAGGGAGAACAATGTGAGTATCCACCTTATCTGAGAAAAAGAGACTTGGTTGGACATTCCATGGCCAAGTATCGAATTATTATCGCTCATTGCTCAAATAAGGATAAAGAATTCCTTTAATACCTTAAAGCATTGGAATTGCATTCCATATTGAAAACAAAAACCTTATTCACCTCACGTAATCCTAATACTTATAAAGGTCTTATGTATGAGTTTCTTTCTGGGTGAAAAAGTAATAAGAGCATGAGGTGTTCTTTAGGTCGAGGACAACTATCCCTTAGGCAGGAAAGCGAGTGAAGCTACCAGACTTGTAGCAAGCAAATGACAACTTGTTGTGAGTTGTTATTCTCCTGTCTTCTTATGTAATTTGGATAACACTTGTCCTTACTTGCACATAGACAAGTCACACTGGGAAAATCTTACTCATATTATCTTCTCCTGTCTTAACATCTTCTTGCATGGAGGTTACACAATGTTTGTTCGATTAGTAGTTCTTCGATATAAATACTTCTCCTACCCACACGTTGGTATCAAATTTCATCATCTTCAGTGCTAAAACTGTATTGGATGCATTTTTATTTAGATTTCCTTTGAATTCTTACATAGAGGGAGATATCACAAGGTGTTGCAGTCGTTTAGTAAGGGAGGCTGAGAAATGTCCTTGAGGCCATTGTTACAAAAAATTATATCTCGAAAGAGGAGAGTGGGGTGTTGTTGAAAATCTGGAATCCTAATGGGCAAGGCTAAGCCATGTGTGGAGACTCAAATTCCATAAGAGTCTCAGGAAAAATGTTGGCAATGATCACAATGATGACTCTCGCATAGCCTTCTTTTATGATGGCTTGCTCATATGAGGAAATTTGCATGATTTTTCTATCTGGTGTTTCAATTATGGTTTAAGGTATATTGGCTCACTTCACTATAATTCTTGCCAATTCTCCTTGATTTCATAGCTATTCTGTTCATTCATAGTCACAACTAGAAACAATGGCAATTTATGGATTAATTTGAGAGGGGTGACCAATGATTTTTTCCTGAAGCCATTCTGGTGCATCATATGGGAGGTAGGAAAAGCATCTACAATTGCATAATCACCAGATATGCTACCCTTCCATCCCTCTTTTAAACTCTGCTTCAAAATTATTGTACTAGGTTTGTGTGAAGAGGATTGAGGGTTTTCTAATGTTAATTGTCGAAGACATTGCTTGCCCTATTTAAATTTAAATAATGAATTGAGGAAGTAGGTTGAATGAAATCTATTTCTAATTAGGTTAAAATTATTGTACCTGGTTTGGACAATTGGAAAATTTGTTCTGTTGAGGAATTTTTTAATTCATTGAATTCAGAAATACATAGCCCGAACAATTTAAATAATAAATTGAGGAAGGAGGCTAACTGAAGTAAATTATAAATTAACTTAATTGTCTAAACACCCAAAGAAAAAGAAATAGTGAAATGTTTTGGTCAAATTAGCAATACAATCCTGTGTATCTGGAGACATGAAATTTTCTCCACTCACAATGGAATGTTTGTAATGTTTGATGATGTGCATCTATGGAATGATCTACTTCAATGAGCTAGGAGAGAGGATGCATCCAATAAATTTTGTGACAGTTTTTCACTTTATACACTATGTGGTCTGTCTACATTTTGTGGTAGGTTTAAGAGTAATACAAGAAATAATAACAATTCATGTGTTAATTAATTTCCATAAGTATAAATGGAAAATTGTTCATTGTTCTATTTTTCCTAATTATTAAGAGTTGTAAATTATGTAGAAGGTAAAATTTTTATTTCTTTATTTGTTCCCCAAAACTTAAGTTATTGTTAAATTCTCTTAGGAGGGCATAAGGACTCTATACCATGAGCCATGAGGTAAAAATGGTTTAAAATACTTTAAATGATAGACCGTGTTCATATTCGAACTCGATAAATGAACACATTGTAGCGTATGATTATTGGATTAAAAATTTGGATGAGAAATTCTAGGGATGTGGTCATCATGTAGGATAAATAGACATGGGAGTGTTGAAAAGAGTAATGGGGAATAAAGAAAGTTGAATACTATGTTTAATTTTGTACCAATAGGTCTCTTCTGCCATACTATCACCATATTACTTTACTCATATTAAAATTAAAATTATGAGTCAATGATTGCTATGCAAGGACATAACTTAACTAGAATGTAGATGATACTTATAAAAGATTTTAAGGGAAGAAATGTTCAACTCTTATTAGGTAAATTTTTTATTTCTTTATTTGTTCCCCAAAACTTAAGTTGTTATTAAATTCTCTTAGGAGGGCACAAGGACTCTATACCATGAGCCATGAGGTAAAAATGGTTTAAAATAATTTAAATGATAGACCTTGTTCATATTCAAACTCGATAAATGAACACATTGTAGCGTATGATTATTGGATTAAAAATTTGGATGAGAAATTCTAGGGATGTGGTCATCATGTAGGATAAATAGACATGGAATTGTTGAAAAGAGTAATGGGGAATAAAGAAAGTTGAATACTATGTTTAATTTTGTACCAATAGGTCCCTTCTACCATACTATCACCATATTACTTTACTCATATTAAAATTAAAATTATGAGTCAATGATTTGTATGCAAGGACATAGCTTAACTAGAATGTAGATGATACTTATGAGAAATCTTAAGAGAAGAGATGTTGAACTCTTATGAGGTAAATGGAAAATAGAAAAGATAAAATCACAAGTGCAATTTAAATAGATCATGGTCAACACCAAGAAATATTTCAAATAAAAGTATATAAATGGACATAAATAAATTTATGGCTAATTAAGTGGGTTCCATCCTAAAACAAATTCTAAAAAAATTACTCGTGGAAGACAGGTCTTGTTATGAAGTACGAGACTATGTAATTTTATATTGTGATGATTGGTGCATCTAGATGTAATGATGGAATTTGTCTTTGATATGGTTTTGGATGAGTCTTTTGATTCACCCTTAGTACGAAAATGCTCCAAATATACACTATTGTAGGGAACTAAATCTTACTAAGTTATTATTCATATATTTAACAGTAATATGTGTAATTAATTAAACATGCATATTTTGGAACATACAAGTTTCTTTGAGGAAATAGACATATTAATAATTATAACTAAAGTAGATAAGAGGCACAAATTATATTCCAATCTAGAAGGAACTAGGGTTAGAAGTGGAGAAGGAAATGCACAAATGTAGTACACCACATTGTATGCATGTTGGAAAAGACATCAATAAATTATGACTCTAATACGAATGTCAATGGGCCTGACACCAAAATTAAATTTAGTGTAAATACATAATGGGAGTGCAAAACCAATGCTTGGTTCTTCTTGATTTACTCCTCCTCCTCCCCGCTCCTCTGCCTCCACCCCATCCTCCTCCTCCTCCTCCTCCGCCTCTAACCTTGCCCTCCTCCTCCTCCTCTGCTTCCCCCCGCCCTCCTCCCTCCCTCATCCTCCAACCACTCCTCCTCATCTCCCCTTCCAATACCTCCACTCCCGCCACCACCCCCCTCCACCTCCTCTCCTCCTCCTCTACCTTTGCCTCCACCACGACCCCCTCTACCTCCTATGACCCCCTCCTCCTCCTTCTCTGCCTCCCTCCTCCTCCCACTCCTCCCAAACCTCCTCCTCTACCTCCTCATCCTCCTCACCCCCTTCCTTGTCCTACTCCACCCAACGCCCTTCCTCCTACTCCTCCTCTACCTCTACCTCCTCTCCTCCTCCTCCTCATCCCCCTCCTACTCAGCCTCTACCTCCCCCACTGCTCCTCCTCATCCTTATCCTCCTCCCCGCCTCCTCCGCATCCACCCACTCCTCCTCCTCCTCACCCCCTACTCCACCTTTGCCTCTACCTCCCCCCCTCATTCTCCTCCTACTCATCCTTCTCCTCCTTCCACTCCCACTCCTCCTCCTCCCCTGCTCCTACTCATCCTCTGACCCCTCCTCCTCCTCGACGTCTTGCTCCTCACCCCCTCCTTTGCCTCTGCCTCCACCCCCTCCTCCTCCTTGATATCCTCGTCCTCCTCACCTCCAACTCCTCCCCCCCCTCCTCCTTAAGTCTCTATTATCGTTCCAGTTTTTCTATGAGATGGTTTCTTAAGTTTCCTCACCATGAGAATGTTTGAATGAATTACATGGGTTTGTGTACTAATAAAATCGTTAAGATGTTAAATGCAAAAATTCATATATATGGATTTCTTAATTTCCTCGTTTATAGAAATGATGGATTCAATAATGCATACAACTGTCATGTGATCTCATATCCATATCGACATTATTAAGATTATCTTTGTAGTGGTAAGAAAGAGTAGCATGCTTTAATGTTTTATAGATGTTCAGGCATCTGGAACAATTATGGAGGAGTGTCTCCCGTAGTGTTATCAAGGGTTCACCATGGTCTATGTCGTGCATAATGAAATTAGATGCTCCTGCATGAAGTATAAGGAATTGATGGTACATCTTTTTAGTTATGCATATATGGGTTCGTAAGATATCCAATGAAATTGACTTGAATATCACCAGGTTTCTGACAGTACCTAGAGCGTGTATGAGATACGTTACCTATATAATGCATGATCTAAAATTTGTATTTAATTAACCAATTCGTTATGCATGATGGAAACAAGCCTATAATAATGATGGATGATCATGATAGTAGAGTTTAATTAATATCATTGATGTAGGTAAGGAAATTATTATGGGTTTCATGTTATGGTTAGTTCCATCTTCATCTACTAAATCACATTTACTAGAAATCTCGGACATAAGCCTTGACAATAAGGTTAAAAGACGATACCAGAACCATTCTATTGTTAAATTGATAATGATTGTGGAGTCTGTTATAGAATTACTAATGATGGTCTAAGGGAAGGCTAAAGATACCCTTTCTAGTGTTGCATCTTAACGATTAAATATAAAAAAAAAAATAAAGAAACTTTACAGAATGGGAGCTTAGCAGCTAAATTACAAAGTAGGATAAGGAGGTTCCCTACAACTTGTAAATATATATTATGTGTTTTCCTATTTAAATTTGTATTTGTGTTTCATATTTAAAAATTAAAAATTGTATGTTTGCTTATTTAAATTTGTATTTTCTATGTTTTTTAAAATTGCATATATGTAACACCCCTCCCTTGTATGTAAAACTTTCCTAAGCTAAGCTAAGAAAAATTTGGTCTAACGTGTAACAAGAAAAGTAAATACTTTATGAAATAAATAAAATAATTAATCACTTAAAATAGCGAGACACCAAGAGAGGAAAATGGATTAAAATATCCATAAGAGTAGGACGACACTAATGGAAACCGTATCATGAAAGCAGGTATTACATACTCTCAGCTCGGGGGTGAACTGGAAGCAGGCAATTCTAAGTTGGGTGGCAGTGCTCGGTTTTGCATGTGACATTATTTCAATTTCTCTTACAGAATTCCATTGCATGGGATTTGTTGTATGTTTTTCCTTACCTTGTATATTGTCGAATTCTCTCAACATATGTGTATAGCTACATGTGTGATCTTTGTGTAGAAATATAATTCAATAATGATGCATGAAACAACTAGGTAGGATGAATAATTATGTTTTAAGGTTGCTATCATAGAGCTAGTAGTTCACATTATCTATGCTAGGCCCTTTGCACTATGAATTGCATCTACTAAAGGTCATCTTAACTATTTATTCAATATGGTTAGTATTGCATAAGATACACCAATAGGACTACGGACATGTTATATCAAGAAGTTAACTATAGTGTATTTATGATAATGACTCCATTAATCCTTGTGTTAAATTCTCAGAGGAAAGGAACTTGACTGTATGATCTTGAATGATCATGATTGATGCCTTCCACTACGATGTGATGTAAGCATGTGTAGAATTACGGGTATTAACCTTTTCTATGGGATGATTATATATGAATGAATATGACAACTATTGCATATTTAATCGAAGTTAAATTTAGCGAAGGAACAAAAGAAAAAAAGAAAAAAAACTATGATAGGCATATGCAAGGCTAAAGGCTAGATTTTGCCCCACCTTGTGCATAGTAATAGGATATACCCTATTACACATATACTCTAGCCCAACATATTCCTTGTGTATGCATAGAACTTAGTCTACATACTCATGCTTTAATTTCATTACTTTTAGACATAATAATATTGTTAAAAGAGGAGACTTATAGCATAAGTCTATAGACATTAATATATGTACAATTAATAAGTTTCCAAAAAGTAAAGGTTTTGTAAAAATCATAAATTTGTCTCTATTTCTTACCAAGCAAAAATAAGAAAATTATATTGGGACCTACTATATTGTTCACACAAAGAAGTCTTTAGGGACCTAAAGTGTCTCTAGAGAGATAAACATGGCCAAGAAGTCAAATATGTGAGCATTTAAAAGAGTAAGTGACAATACTCTACATAACTCAAATATTGAAATTTTTCTTACAAACAAAGTAGAAAGGAGAATCATGGTAAGTTGGGATGTTCTAAAATTAAAGACAATCGATGGAATTTCTTTTAGGAATTTGTTAAGATATCTTTACAAATAAAACCCCAATAAATACTACTACTAACTTGCAATGAACTTCGATATTTTAGAAGAAAGTATGACTCATTGAACCATACATTAGGTTAATGAACAATTGTAACTTTCAATATTTATGCAAATACATGGTCCTGACATACGTATAAAATCATAATTTATAGTTGAAATCAAACTGGAATTTTAGAGGAAATTTTAATAGGTTTGTAGGGAGTGAATGTTGTCAAGCCGCATCCATGAAAGAATTTCCAAATATTGCCATCACCTAATGTGAATCCACTGCTTAATGTGAATAATATGACTTATCTAGATTCTCTGCTTAACATAATATCCTCAATTATCTTAATGAGTGCAAGATGCATTCATTGTCATTGTCTCCTCTGCCTCTACCTCCTCCCCCTCCTCCTCCTCTACCTCTACCTCCTCTCTTCCTCCTCCTCCTCCTCGTTTGCCTCTACCTCCCCCTTCCTCCTCCTCCTCCTCCTCCTACGTTGTACTCCTCACCCCCTCCTCTGCCTCTGCCTCCACCCTCTTCTCCTCCTCATCCCTCCCTCATCCCAATCACCCCCTCCTCTTCCTCCTCCTGCTCTGCCTCCACCTCTGACCCCTTTTCCTCCTCCACCCCTCCTCCTCCTCGACATCCTCATGCTCCGCTCCCCCCGTCCTCCACCTCTGTTTCCATCTCTGAAACCTCTTCATCCTCCTCTCCTCCTCCTCCTCCTCCCCCTTCACTTTCGCCCTCCTCCTTATCCTCCCCCCTCCTACCCCTCTACCTCCTCGCCCCCTCCTTCCCATGCAGCACCTCCTCCTCCTCCTCCTCCTCCTCCTCCTCCTCCTCCTCCTCTACTTATTCCTCCCCACCGGCTCCTCATCCTCCTCGTCCTTCACCTCCCACCCCTTCCACCTCTGCCTCTTCCTCCTCGTGTACCTCCACCCCTCCCTCCTCCTCCTCCTTCTCCTTCGACTCATACCCCTCCCCATCCTCTACTTCCCACCCGCCTTTTCCTCTTCCTCCTCCACACCCATCATCCTCCTCCTGCCTCCCCTTTTGTGCCTCCTTCCCCTCCTCCTCATCCACCTCCTCCTCCTTCTCCTCAACTGCCTCCTCCTTTGTGCTTTCCTCTCCTCCTCTTCTTCCACCTCCCCACATCCTTCTCCTCCTCTTCATCCTCCTCTACCACCTCCTCCTCCTCCTCTGCTTACCGCCCTTCTCTCCCTCTCCTCCGCCTCCACCTCCAACTGCTCCTTCTCCTCTCCCTCACCTCCCCACCCTCCTCCGCCTCCACCTCCAACCACTACTCCCCCTCACCCCCTCTTCTACCTCCACCTCCACCACCACCCACTCCTCCTCTTCCTCCCTCCTCCTCCACCTCCTCCTTTGCCTCTTCCTCTGCCTCCCCCTTCCCCCCTACTCCTCGTTCTACTCCTACTCCTACTCGTCCTCCTCCTCTCCCTCCTCGTCCTCGTCCTCTCCCTCCCCATCCTCGTCCTCGTCCTCGTCCTCTCCCTCCACGTCCTCCTCCCTCCACGTCCTCCTACCCTACTCCTCCTCCACAACCTCATCCTCCTCCCCTCCTCCTCCTCCTCCTCCTCTGCTTCCACCTCCAACCCCTCCTCCTCTTCCTTGACATCCTTCTCCTCAAACCCTCCTCCACCCCTACCTCCACATCCTCCTCATGCTCCTCTCCCCCACCTCCTCCTCCTAGATGTCCTCCTCTTCCTCCCCTCCTCCTCATCCTCCTCCTCCTCCCCCATCCTCCTCCTCGATGTCCTCCACCTCCCCCTCTCCTCTGCCTTTGCCTACACCCACTCCTCCTCCTCCTCCTCCTCTCCTCCCTCACCCCCCCTACCTCCTCCTCCTCCTCCTTCACCCCCCCTACCTCCTTCTCCTCCTCATTGTCTGCGTCCTCCTCCTCCTCCTCTTCCTCCTCCTTC
>APFE030653710.1:0-16148 GCA_000404065.3 Pinus taeda
GACCCATGGTATTGTATGTATGAGGCCTATATAGAGGCTAGAGACTCCACATTAAGAGATGTCAAGGAATATGAATAGGCATATGGCTTGTGGAGTGTTCTCCTTCCTTAAGGAGTGAATGTATGGTGTTGCCCTACCTTAAGGGTTTGATCAATAAAGTGAATCATTTCTATCTATATTCATATCTTGTTCTTTCTTGGATTTATTTCTAGTATCATATATTTCTGAGATCAGATCTATAACAAGTGGTATCAAAGCACTTTCTTGGCCCAAAGTGGAGAATTTTTTTTTTTTTTGCAGGAATTCTGGAGCGGCGAGTTCGCAGATCATATCTGTATGTTTTGGGGCAAAATCTACAAAATCTAATTGCAGATTTGGATTCTTTGCGAAAAACTACCCGATTTCAAAAAAAAAATACGCTGAATCGGAGTCCGGATGAAGGAGATATCGCTGATCTAAAAATCAATGGTGTTGCAGGCATTTTTTCGAGGCAGCGAGTTTGCGACGCAGATATGTAAGTTTTGGGGCAAAATCTGCAAAATCTAATTGCAGATTTGGATTCTTTGTGAAAAAATACCCGATTTCAAAAAAAAAAAATCAGTCGAATCGGAGTCTGGATAAGGGAGATATCGCTGATTTAAAATCGACGTTTTTTCAGAATTTTTGGTGACGGTGGGAGAGTTGCAGCGCAGATCTGAAATTCCAATGCTTGGATCAGGATTTCTATCACATGAGCAGATGCAGAATGGTTGTTCCATTTCCGAAAATAGGTCATAATAGGGATTCTAAGCAATATTGACGGAACTGTGGCCATTTCAAATTTTCACCAAATTTTTTTTGTGATGGAGGGCCAATCAAAGTTTGAGGGACTTGTATAAATTTGATGGCTCTCATCCGACTAGATGGCTAGCACAAATGGGGAAATATTTCAGATTGAATTACATCATGGATGATGCGACTCAGCTGAGTGTGGGAATCATACACTTGGACCATGAAAGATGGCAATGGTGGCAGTGTCATCAAAAATGTCATCCAAAGACAACTATTTGGCAGATGTTCGCAAAATCTATTTATGACCACTTTGACCGTAAATCTAATCTTGTGGGTCCTCTTACTAAGCTCACACAGATAGACACACAACTTAGTAAAGATTTTATTTTTACAGGAAAGAAGGAAACCAAGAGACCTAAAGGGTTATTTTCTGCTAGTATCTCCTTATTGTAGGTTCATGGATTGATTCAGAAGGAGAAGATCATTGTTTCTATAAATCCTAATTGCAAACATAATTTTATCAATGTTAATTTGGCAAAAAACTTGCAAGTTCCAGCAAAACACATTCAAAACACACAGGTGGATGATGAGGATGTTCAAGTGTATAAGGATTTGAAGATTTCTATGGATAAGTATGTGTGGCATGGTGATTTTTATACTTCAAATATGGATGACATGGATGTTGTTTTGGGATATTCTTGGATGGAATCCGTGGGTACTATCGATATTAATGTGCAGAAGAAATTCCTGAAGCTCTGGTATAAAAAATAAATAAATAAATTACATTGCAGGATATTTCCATTAAGACCCAAGCAGAGACTATGGAGGCAGAATCACAAAGCTCTAATGACACTTACACATTAGATTATGAGCAGTTGATGGTCGACAATCAAACACAAACAGAGGCTGAAGCAGAAAAGGTTACAGGTGCTGACACATCAGATGAGGACTCCGTGGTTGAAGTAATATTGGAAGATAAGACACCACAGCAGGCACCACAACATGCACCAGATAACAGTCAACCTCCACTAAGGGGTGAATTAAAGATAAAGGCACCGTGGGTTAAAACTTCAACATATCATCACCCACATCACCCCGCAAGAAAACAACCAACAAGATGGCAACCAATTAACCACAAGGACAACAACCCCCGCATGACAGATAGAGATGAGCGAAGATCCACCTACTACACATCAACATAGAAGAACTGCCATGGTCAACTTCCATCTCAAGCGAGCGAGGCACCAGCGAGATCAAGGGTTCACTTTTCTCTTGGATGGCTAGATGCACGTGCATGGTACCAGTGGACTACTCTTTTGAGTAGATCTTATTATTTGTGTTCTTCCCATGTTTTGGAGACGAAACATGTTAAGGGGGGTGGAATGCTATATACCTAGGGGGGATAATATGGGGTACAAAGGGAAGTACCCAAGGGAATAATGTAATAATGGAATGGGCCATAGTAATAAATAAGGTGGTTAACCCGTATCATGTAAGGGACCACAAGTAGTTAGTAATAATGTAATGGGCCCATGGTATTAGATAGATGGTATTGAGGGAACCATAGTATTGACCCATGGTATTGTATGTATGAGGCCTATATAGAGGCTAGAAACTCCACATTAAGAGATGTCAAGGAATATGAACAGGCATATCGCTTGTGGAGTGTTCTCCTTCCTTAAGGAGTGAATGTATGGTGTTGCCCTACCTTAAGGGTTTGATCAATAAAGTGAATCATTTCTATCTATATTCATATCTTGTTCTTTCTTGGATTTATTTCTAGTATCACATATCTCTGGGATCACATCTATAACAAATTATGATAAGCTAATAGAGCTATTCTCGGTAACCATAGCTGGAGAAATGATATCTCTAAGAAATGAATTGTACAAGATGAAGATATCAAAGGAAGGAATAGCTCCCTACTTCATGAAGATCTCTGAGATGAAGGATCAACTTCAAGAGCTTGGGGAGTCATGTCTGACAAAGAAATGACAAAGGTAGTACTCAATGCTCTACCTGAGGATTGGGGCAACTTCACATTACGCATATATGCCAAGAAGGAAGCTACCACACTCAGTGAAATGTGGTCTCTATGCAAGGCAGAGGAAACCAGACTTAGAGCAAAATAAGATGTGGGATCAAAGGAGCAAGCATTTGCTACCATGGCCAAGAGAAAGGAAACAATTTGGCAAATTTGGTCCACGAAGAACAAACAACAATGACATGTCCAAAATCCAATGTTTTGGATGTCAAGAATATAGGCACTACAAAAGGAATTGTCCTAAACTTAATAAGGACAACAACAAAAAGAGAAAAAGAGAAGAAGCTCATATGACTCAAGAAATAAAAGAAGACAAGAAGCAAAAGAAGGAAGATCCTCCGGATCTCTACTATGACTAAGTCAACCTCATTGCTTAAGTCTTCTTTAGAAGTTTTGAGTAGTGTAGGAGCATGTAGGAGTATAATAAGATGCATCGTTAAAAATATATCTTCTAGAATATAAAAGCATGGTAGATATAGCTCAAGGTATTCATATAGAAAGAACATACTTAGTATAGGACCTCATCCACTATGAAAGGAAAATTGATCATGATCAAGAATCTTAGAAGGCCTCCATCATCAAAAGAAAGAAACATGTGCAGAATAAGGGCCTTCAAGATCCTCAAATGGAATCTCCAAAAGAAGATTCATGAATTAGAAGATGTCTCAATGGGAAGTCCCATTCATGGGATTCAAGAAAAGGTTGATGTGCAGGCAAGCTAAGATGAAGCAAGAAGGGCCACACCATGAACAATCAAATAAATTCAAGATGATCAAAGGAGAATCAAGATGAGGTATGTATGCATCAAAGTTATGTCATGTTATCATATGTGTATTGTTGAAGTCATGGGAATAGTTCTATGACATAAGCAAGCATGAAATAATCTCTTTCACCATGCTCGAAGGCATGTACTACAATGCAATGAAGGTCAACAAAATGATATGCTCATGATGCAGGTGCATTAGGCCGAGCACATAAAAATGATAAGTTATTAAAGTCAGACCAAGAGCCTAGCAATGTAATGGATTGATCACATGTCAAGGCTAGAACATTTTAAAGTTTATTTTTGAAAAAGTTTTTGATATTCAGTTAAGATTAGTTAGGAATATCTAGTTTAAAAAATGATTTTACAGTTAGTAGGTAGTTAGAACTAAGGGAAATTGGTTCACATCCATGAACTCATTTCTTGGGTAGTGGAATTTTAGTTTTGAAGGAGAGAGGAGGAACATTTTTGGGTGCTGAAATTTTGGTGTGAGATTGAAGTTAAATGAACAACATTTCTTACACCAGTGGTTTTTTGTATCAGCAAATCGAATCTGTAAGTGTGTGACACAGTTATTTGCATATGTGTTTGTGAGGTTTATGAACCATAATATTAAAATCTAGAGATTGAAATTGATTTGGTCTTTATATTGTTGTGTTGAATGAGGAATTCTTGCACTGTATTTTCTCTATTATTTACATTTAAATGAAAACCTGGAGAATCATATTTCAGTTAACATTTTAATCCAGTACTTTTGCATCCAAGATTGTGTATTGGAAAGAGTCATTTTACATTTCAGATTCGAGAATACAAAGCACTCTGTAACAAGCAAACAGAAGAAAGAAAATTCGTAAAGGAAAACCGTCACCAATTTTGTGGGTCAATTTTTTATCAAAGGAAGACGAATTTTGAAATTTGGCATCTGGGTTTTGTGCAGAGCAGGGTCTTTTTGGTAACCCATGAGCGATTTCACAAAAAGATCATTCTTTTGGGAGTTACGAAGGGATCTTTAAACTGTGTTTTTATAGACTATGTGGCTGAAAAAAAAAAAACAATGTTTTTCCTTCTATAACAGCACTATAGTTTGTTGTGAGAGTATGTAACAACACTGTAGTCTGCTGAGAGAGCCTATAATAGCACTGTAGTTTGCTATGAGACTCTATAACAGCAATGTAGTTTGTTGTGAGAGTCTGTAACAACCTGTAGTCTGCTGAGAGAGCCTGTAATAGCACTGTAGTTTGTTGTGAGACTCTGTAACAGCCAGTGTTGCGAAAATCGCGATTTTATCGCAATAATATCAAAAAATCGCGATTTTTTCATTTTCCCGATAATATCGCGCGATTAATACAATGGTTTTTTCATTTTGAAAAAATCAGGATTTAATCGCGATTTCTTGGGAAAAAATCTTGCTTTTTAATTTTAATTTTGCCGATTTTTTGCCAATTTTTATTGATTTTTACGATTTTTTCCAATTTTTTCCCCTCGTTGATTTACTCCTGATAACGATTTTCGCAACATTGTTAACAACATTGTAGTTTGCTGAGAGAGCGTGTAACAGCACTGTAGTTTGCTGTGAGAGCAAAGATTTGTTGTTCACCCTGTAACAGCACTATGATTTGCTGAGATACAATGGTGGTATCAGAGCCTTAACGTTGTTGGTATCTATAGTATAGAGAGATGAATAGGCATGTAAGAAGGGCACGAGGTCGACGAGGCAGACCCGCGGGAAATGCAGAATTCCTGGAAGAGATAAGGAGACTGCAAATTTGGTTAGAAGCCATGGAAGTAGGGAGACAACGAGATCCTAAAGGTGGAGATGTTAGTGAGGCCGAAGAGGAACTTGAAGAAGAAAGAGCAGCACCTGTTGAAGAAGCTGCTGAGGTTAAGTTGTTGAGAGTTGTATTGGGCTCAAGTTCAAGGCCAAAGCCTGAAATCTCTATTTATGATGGCAGTTTGAAAGATAAGAATGTACTAGATTGGATCAGTGAGATGGACAAGTATTTTGAGTACGAGGAAATCGATGAGGATAAGAGAGTCAAGTTTGTTGTGACAAGGTTGAAAAGCCATGCTGCTCTATGGTGGGACAATGTACAAGCTGAAAGAAGGAAGAAGGACAAACCATCGATCAAGCGCTGGGATACAATGGTGGCAAAGATGAAGAGTAAGGTCTTGCCAAAGGATTACCAGCTAACTCTTTACAAACAAATGCAAAATCGTAAACAAAAGATAATGACAGTGAGAGAATACACCGAAGAATTTTACAAGGTGAATTTAAGAGCAGGTTGTATAGAAGATACCCCGGAAAAGACAGCAAGGTATATCAATGGTTTGAGGCTAGATATTCAAGATGAAATCAGCATACTTTCTCCAAGGACAATATAGGAAGCATACCAGTGCGCTTTGAAGGCAGAAGAGAAGATAGCTAGAAAGCAAAGCTCTAGCAGAGGACGTGGTTTTTCCAAAGGGAAAGGACAGACAAATGGAAGAGGAAAGTTTCATGCACAAAAGAATGATGAAGGCAACTCAAATCAGCAAAGGCAGTCAGAGAAAGAAGGTGGCAGCAGAGGAGGAAGACCTTACCAAAGAGGTAGAGGTAGAGGAAGAGGCAGAGAGACTAACTACCGGTGTTACAAATGTAACAAATTGGGTCACCGATCTTTTGAATGTCCTGAGAATGACAATACGGGACAGCGAGGTGCATACATAGCTCAAACCGAAGTAGTAGAGGCACAAGTACCTGAGGTAGAGAATGTGCCAGAGACTGGAGAGGTGTTGATGATGCACAAAGTCCTTTTAAAACCAACAAAGGAGACTATTAAACCAGTGCAAAGGAAATCCTTATTCAAGACAATGTGTAAGGCAAAAGGCAAATGCTGCAAATTGGTGATTGACAGCGGAAGTACAGACAATCTAGTTTCCCAAGAAAAAGTGGAGGAATTGGGATTGAAAAAGATTAAGCACCCCACACCTTATAAGGTATCGTGGTTGCAAAAAGGACACGAATTGTTGGTGCATGAGCAAAGTGAAGTTGAGTTTTAGATAGGCAGGGATAAAGACAAGGTGCTCTGTGACGTACTGCCAATGGATGCTTGTCACATTCTTTTGGGTCGCCCATGGCAATTTGATAGGAAGGTGACACATGACGGAGAGAGCAATTGTTATAAGTTCGAAAAGGATGGCATCAAGCACACTCTTGTACCATTGAAAGAGGTAGGTACAGAGGAAACAAGCAGCCCAAAATCACTACTACTTAGTGGAAAGGAATTTCTACAACAGATGGAAGAAGAAGAGGTAAGCTATGCAGTGATTTGCAAACCAAAGGTAGTACTTCTGCACACCGAAATTGTAAATTTGCCTCTTGAAGTTCAGGAGTTGTTGCATGAGTTTCATGATATTGTAGTTGATGAATTGCCAAGTGAGTTGCCACCCAAAAGAAGCATTAGTGATCACATAGACTTGATACCGAGAGCAAGTCTTCCAAACAAGGCTGCATATCAAATGACATCCAACGAGAATGAAGAAGTGAGGAAGCAAGTCCAAGAATTGTTGGACAAAGGACTAATAAGAGAAAGATTGAGTCCATGTGTCGTACCTAGATGATCCGGATTTAAACAAGAACGCAGCAAATTACAGAGATAACCATAAACACAGAGAAGCAGTGGAAACAATACTTCATTTCATTAATGTAAAACACTGAAATATGCTTACAAATAGAAATGGAAATAAACTATCTAGGGCGATGGTAGCTTATCTCTGAGAAGAGATGTGGCGGCTACATGCCTCTAAACTGTGTTACAATGAGGCTCGAAGGCCTATTTATTGTTGAGAAACAATGGAAAACCCTAAACATCCAAAAACCTAACCCTAGAAGATGAAACGCCAAATTGTGAGCTCCGTTTGGGTAAATTGGTACATCAACTTCCCAGGGTCGTAACTTTGGCATACGATCTCCATTTGACGCGCACAATATCTCGTTAGAAAGATCTATCCAAGAACTACAACTATGGGAAGAGCAAGGTCGGTCCATGGAACCATGTTGCTCCCAGTTTTCCCAAAAGACGTCGTTTAAGGTCTCAAAATGGCTCTAAAAGTTCAGGACCCGAAAAACTGCTAAAAATAGTAAACTGTGCTACAATTAAGGAAACTGAAACGCTAAAAGAAACAATGATGGGGTCCAAGTGGACTTGGCGGGTGGCCACCAATATCCACCTGGATCATTCCTCCCCTCTTAGGTAGCAATGGTCCCCAGTGCATTGAGTTCCTCCATGAGATGAGAAAACTTTTGCTGAACTTGGTCCCTGGTGAGCCACTTGCCCTAGTGAAGGAGTTGACCCTCTTTGACAACTCAATACAGTTGGATATTCTGTTGGCGAGTGTGCCTAATCTGTGTGTCCATGATCCGATTAGTTGCAGCTTGTTCCATGCAATCTAGATTTAACTCTGGGGGTGTGAGTTGTTCTACAATGTCGGATGTGTCTAGTAATGGTGGAAAGTATGGCCGAAGGCGGTCCACATTGAACACTGGGTGCAGGCCAAGGAATGGGGAAATGTTGAGCTCAAATGCATTGTCTCTCACAGCCTTTGTAATGGTGTAAGGACCATATCGGAGTGGTCTGAGTTTCCGATAGACTCCGGTAAGGCGTTCCCTTTTGCAAATGCAACCAGACTTTGTCGCCCACATGAAACTTGTGTGGCACCCAATGTTGATCATGTCATTGCTTGTACTTGGCATTTGATTTCTCCAGAATGTCATGGACCTGCTGGCGAATATGTTGGATGTGCTCAATGAAACTATTTGCCTTATCTGTTTTGGACTGTACATGAGTCAAATCTGCGTGCGTAGTTGCAAATGGCATGGCCACATCAATGGGACATAGTGGCTGGAATCCCAAGCCCACTTGAAAAGGGTTGTGGCCAGTCGAGCTATGGAGAGCCCGGTTCTAGCTATGCTGAACATAGGGGAGGCTCTCGTCCCATGTGCATGGATGCTTTGAGTTGTACATGAGCAGAATGTGTACGATCATCCTGTTGACAACCTTTATCTGGCCATCAATTTGAGGATGGAAGGTTGTGGACTTAGTGAGTTTGGTGTCCAGCATCGACCAAAGACTAGACCAAAATGCACTAAGGAACCTGCTGTCCCGATCTGAAATGATAGATTGTGGGATCCCAAAGTGTACCCACACTCATTCAAAGAAGAGTTTAGCAGTGGCTTCTGCTGTGATATTCTTCTTGTAGGCCGCCATAATGGCCATCTTCGAAAACCTGTCGACGACCACAAAAACACAGTCATTTCCATGCTTAGTGGAAGGAAGGCCTGACATGTAATCCATGGAGATGGATTC
This sequence comes from Pinus taeda, assembly GCA_000404065.3. Taxonomy (NCBI): domain Eukaryota; kingdom Viridiplantae; phylum Streptophyta; class Pinopsida; order Pinales; family Pinaceae; genus Pinus; species Pinus taeda. Next base: position 8,924 of record APFE030653710.1, read on the forward strand.
CCAAGGTCGACTAGGGGTAGGCAGGGGGGTATAGAGGCATTGCTTCTTGATGGTCGGTTTGGCAATGGCGCAAGCAGTGCATGATCTGATGTACTTCTCGACATCCTGTCGAAGGTTCGGCCAATAGAAATACTTCTGCAGTACTGCCACCGTTTTCTCGACTCCGAAATGCCCAGCAACCCGATTGTAGTGTGCTTCCCAAATCATCTTGGCACGCTCGCTTGAAAAAACACAAAGGTGACCCAGGGGGCATAACAGGGCAACCTAGAGGTGAAAATCTGGAACATGCTAACCCTCCAAGAGTGTCTGATATGTGTGGTTGAATTCTAGGTCGCTTTTGTAGAAAACTGGCCAATCAGAAGTCTCATGCCCACAAGGGTTGAGCACGGTAGTTAACACCATGATCGGTGGTTGACCGAAGCAATCTGCAACATTATTGGTGTTGCCCTTCTTATACTTGATATTCAAATGGAACTGTTACAAGTATGTAGACCACTTCTGATGGCGATCATTCTGCAATTTCCCTTGGGTCTGTATGAACTGCAGGGGTCGGTGGTCTGTGTGGATGACCGTTTCCTTCCCCAAAATGTAATGCTTCCATTGTCGGCAGGCTTGCACAATGGAATACATCTCTTTGTCATAAGTGGGATACTTCCGGACTGTGTCTGAAAGTGTCACTGTGATATGCCATTGGATGCTTGTGTTGAGTAAGGACTGCCCCAATAGCATAGTCAAAGGCATCTGTGTTGACCTTAAATGGTTGTTGCAAGTCTGGTAATGCGAGCACTGGTGACGAGCAAAGGCGATCTTTCAACTTTGTGAATGCCTTCTGTTGAGATTCAGACCAAAAGAATTTTGCTTTCGCTCCTCTTTGGTGACTTGACTAAAGGGCCAAGTGATATGAGAAAATCCCAACACGAACCTGCGGTAGAAATTGGCAAGACCTAGAAAGCTGCAGAGCTCTGCCCGAGTGGTTGGATCCACATGCACCCCCTGTTCATCAATGATGTATCCCAGAAACCGAACCTGGGTCATGCCAAAAGTGCATTTCTCCAAATTGGCACATAACCTGCGTCGTCGCAGTGTTTGGAGAACCTATCAGATGTGGCGGAGGTGCTCTTCCCAACTCTGGCTGAAGATCAGGATGTCATCCAAGTATACCACTACAAATGAGTTGGTGAATGGCCGCAAGATGTCATCCATTAGCCTCGTGAAAGTTGCAGGAGAATTTGTCAATCCGAAAGGCATAACCAACCATTTGAAAAGGCCCTCATTGGCTGTGAAGGCAGTCTTCCACACATCAGAGGGTTCGATTGGTACCTAGTGATATCTTGACTTCAAATCGATCTTGCTGAAATATTTTTCCCCCTTCAGTTGGTCCAGGAGGTCAACAATCCGTGGGATCGGGTATCTATTATGGACAGTGATCTTGTTCAGCGTCCAATAGTCAATACAGTCTCCAAGTCCCATCCTTCTATACTAACACGATCGAGCTCCCACAGGGCGATGAACTCGGATGGATGTGACCTTTCTACAGCAGCTCCTGAATCTGCCTCTTGATTTCATCGTTCTCCAAAACAAAGCGTCGATAGATTGGTCCATTGGGCAATGGCGCACCTGGGGTCAAATCGATGGAGTGCTTGACTAGACAGTGGAGAGGAACCCCTGCGGGGGAGGTGAAGATGTCCTCGTACTCCTCCACGCCCTTGTCCGTCTGTAATTGTCATGCAGAGGGGCCCTGTCTGGAGGTCATGGCCACCGTCTTCTTCTTTCCTTGAGGGCATATCATCAGGAAAACAAATTTCCCGATTTTGGAAATGAGCTTACTGCATTGTTTTGCAATAACCAAAGAGATGGCGGTAGGTGGTGCTACCTCCAGTATCTTGTACAACTTATTTCCCAAAGTAACAATAACAGCACGGGGTCTTGATTCATACACAGCATGTCGCTTCCACAAGTATGGTTGTCCTAATAATACATGTTAGGTCCCTATACTACTAGTATAACCCCTTATTGTTATTAGTACAACCCCCTTATTATATTGATGTGCCCATGTAGTCCCCATATTGTTATTATTGTGCCCTTACATTATTATTGTTATGTCGGCTCTGATTATATTATGACCCCTTAGACTCTTATATATAGAAAAGAGGTCTTCTCATTTGTATCATCCCAGAATTTTTCATTTGTATAATGTAAAGGAGGTTGCCCCCTCGAAGAGGTTGAATTTTAAGGCATTGATCTATCTTTTCTATCTTTTTGTGAGTTGGTTTCTTAACATTTGGTATCAGAGCTTTGTATTCTAGGGTTTCGCTGCTCCAACCAGGTCATCGTGGCATTTTCGCTATAACGTGTTTTCTACGACGTTTCAGAAGCTACAAAAAAACCCATTTGAGCCGAAATCTTTATGAACTTCGGGTCCGAATTTCAGAGCTTGTCTCGCTATATTTGCAGAGATATGATCCGAGGAAGTTAGGGTTTTTACAGACTCCCAAATTACATTCCAAACAGGTGACCTGGGGAAAATCGCCATAACTTTTGCTTTGAGCATCAGATTGAATTTTCGTAAGAAGTTATAAAAAGAGGACGGACTGTAGTTTTTTGGGTATCATTTTCAGAACCTAAGGTTGAAACAGTGACCCGCGGCACGTCGTACAAGTTCACTCTACTGAACTAGTCTATACTTAGGTCATTGTGGGAGATTTGGCATAACTCTTCATTGGAGAATCCAATCTTGATCAGACTTGCGGGGTTAGAAAGATTACTTAGAGGGATATTACAGGCCGAAATTTCAGAACTTAAAGATCCGAAATTACAGAGTTACAGTCGTTTCAAGATCGAGCTCCTAAAATCAAGAAAAAGCGAGATGAGGAAGTTTGATGGAAAGGATCTGGTAAACTAGATACTAAAAATGGAGAAATATTTTGATCTACATGGTGTACCACTGTTACAAAAGGTATGTATTGCATCTAATTATTTAGAATGGAATCAATTTTTATGGTATAAAGGGCTTTGTTCTCGTAAACCACTTTTCACGTGGTCAATTTTCACGGAGGAAATGATAGCACATTATGAGGATACAAAGAGCAACACCTTATTTAGCCAATTAATAAATTTTAAACAAAAGGGTTCAATGGAAGAGCACATTGAAGTCTTTCAAAAATTGAATATAAGGGAAAATGATATTCCAGAGAAGCCGAGGATTGATGTCTCCATAGGGACTTTAAAGGATAACATTCAACATGAGGTTCATCTTTTGGAACCTGATTCATTGGAGAAAGCATACAAGTTGGCAAGAAAAGTGGAAAGCAAAATTGTGGCAACAAGGAAGTCTACCCCTGTTAGGGTCCAACCCTAACCCCTTATTTATGTAATAGGGTCGAGTCATAGTTATAGTTAAGTAAAGAGTCAATAAAACCCATATTAATAATTGTAAGTGGTTGACCCGCATTTAAAGAAGGGACCACAGTTAGTTGCAACTGGGCAATGGTATTAGATAGATGGTATTAATAAGAACCATGGGATTGACCCATGGTATTGCATGTATGAATCCTATAAGAGACTCCCCTCGAAGAGCATCGTGTCTTATTTTGTAATTGAGCTCAGCTTTATTGGAGGTTGGCCCCTCGAAGAGGCAAGTGAACATGGCTTTCCTTTCTGAATAATAAAATACATGTTATTTCTTATTGTTCGGTGTTCTGGGTATATTTCTTCGCATATTTGGTATTCTGGTATCTTCTTGCTGGTCGAAAACATAACAAGTAGTATCAGAGCACTTTCCATGGCCGGTGAGATCTCTATTTTTAGAAGAATTTTTTTTGGCTAGAGACATGTTCTGGCGTCTTTAAACCACGGGATCTGTTGTTGAGCGCATAAACTTGCGGATTTGGGGAGGCATGCATGCAAGAAATACAAGAGGTGGTCACGCTTGTTGGACTCCCTTGTAACCCCTGTGGGTACCCCTTCGAGTAGTAGTGCTTAGACAGAACCACGCACGGACTGTCTTCCAAGTACCCTCTGGGTATATCGGAAGCCCCCTAGGCTCTCTTGAAACCTTGCCATAGATAAACCATCGGTCGTCTTGCTACTACAGTACACCGAGAACAGCACTCGAGGAGATTACTTGCGCGTACGATAGGGTAGTCGGGTTGTACGGCTAAGGGTATGGTTGATCCTCCTTGCTTAGTGCCCTGAAAGATTGGGTCGAGTACTACTGTCAGACCATTATGTATATTGCGATCTGCAGCACCTGACACTCCTTGAGACCATAGTTCCCTTGTCTCTTTCTAAATCACGCATCATCTTTGTCAGATCAGATCTAGCAGGTGGGGTTCTGTCACAGCCGCCACAATTGGTTCCGCCATTCAGATCTCTCAGATCCGCCATTCAGATCTATCAGATATGCCAATCAGATCTATCAGATCCGCCATTCAAATCTAGCCGTTTGGGTTTTGTAGCAGTCACCACAATCAAATCCGCCATTAAGATCTAGCAGCAGGGGTTCGATCACTGCCACATTCCTACCATACTCTGCAGTTGAGGGTTCGTAGACAGATCTGACTATTTGTGTGGGCTCCTATACCTGGGCGTGATTCTCACAGGACATTGGGCAAAATTTACTTTTCTGGGATTCGTCTACTTATGTATTCCAAAGCGAGGAGTAAAACTCCTTTCGTAGTAGCTAAAAAAAAAAGTCTGAGACCCTCCCGGGACGCTTATAGGAGACTTAGCCCATAAGAATCAGGTCGACGAGCTGAGCAATGTGGTACCATTCACTTGTTAGCATCAAAATTTTGGTTGGTCCCAAATTTTATTTATTTTTTTGGGAGTAACGACAAGTGCACCGGATCGGTGCATGGTACAAACCAGAGCTCAAGCTATGGCCAATGAGAAGATCGACACCCTTGAACAAAAGTTGGATGCATTAATGAAGACGATCCAGACCTTAGCTGACATACTCACAAAGGGCAAGTCGGAGGAACAATCGAAGCCATATGCTTTTAATTAAAACATTGAGGGCGAGTCTAGCCATTCTCTTCACCTCTTTGGAAACCACCAACAATCCCAGCTGTGACCACCAAGCTGGACATGTATAAATTTGATGGCTCTCATTTGATCACATGGCTAGCACAAATGGAGCAATATTTCACATTGAATCACATCAGAGATGATGCAACTCAGCGAAGTGTGGGTAGCATGTACTTGGACAACGAAAGATGGCAATGGTGGCAGTGGCATCAATGTTGCTATGGAAGGCCCGTGACTTGGCAGGTATTCGCAAAAGCCCTTTCGGATCGCTTCGACCATGAATCTAATTTTTTGCGTCGTCTTACTAAGCTCCGACAGACAGGAACAGTGCAAGAATATATTACAGCTTTTGAAGCCTTAGTCTTCCGCACAGGAGGTCTACAAGATGAGTTCTACTTGGAATGTTTTGTCAATGGTCTCAAAGAAGCCATACAAGCCCACATCCGACTGCAACACCCAATCTCATGGCTGGATGCTTGCAAGATAGCTCGTGAAGTAGAACGCGCGTTAGCGACCCAGTCGACTCGTCCAAATTTCATAGCCAAGGGTCGCCCCACCCAGGCTCCAAACACTACCCAAACACTTAAGGTTCAAAAGGTGTCACCAACGGAAATGGCGGAAAGAAGAAAGCAAGGATTGTGTTACTACTGTGATGAGAAATACTCCCCGGGGCATAAATGCAAGGAACCCAAATTCTTTCAAATTGATGCTATTGATCACAGTTCATCAGAGGAAGCCCCACCACTTGAGGAACTAGAGGAGGAAGATGAGGACAACCAGCTGGACAATGTGCTCCCAGCTACACCTGACGAACCAGTTATCTCGCTTCATGCTTTGGCAAGGATTTCTTCTCCCAAAACTCTCAAAATCAGAGGTTTTATTAAGCATCGCCCTGTAGTAGTCTTGATTGATAGTGGCAGTACGCATAACTTTATCCATCAAAGAGTCGATGAAGCAGTGCATTGTTTTGTCAGAGCAGTCTTTAATTTCCAAGTCCAAATTGTTGATGGGGGGACAATGAAATGTGAAGGCCGCTGTGAAAATGTCAAACTTCAAATGGGGGATTATCTGCTAAAGACCCACATGTTTGCCATACACATGGGAGGATGTGACATTGTCTTGGGTGCTGAATGGCTCCGCACACTCAGCCCAATCACAATGGATTTCCAGGAGTTATATATGAGCTTTAAGCAGAACAACCACACACATACCCTCCGCAGACTCCAAGCGGGTGCTCCCTCTATCATCAGCTCGCATAGGATGGAAAAATTGTTAAAAAAGGGCCACCATGGAATTATAGCCCAATTTAATGCCATCCAGGCCTTCGAACACACTTCTTTTCATATTCATCCTGAGATGCAACAGATCTTAAACAACCATCTGCGGGTCTTTGAAAAGCCTCATGAGCTTCCACCCTCGAGAGGGGAACATGATCATAGCATTACTTTGGTCCCAAGGGCCCAACCACCAAATGTGCGCCCATATAGATATTTGTTCGCCCAAAAGAATGAAATTGAAAAAATCATCAAAGAACTCCTGGAAGCAGGCGTCATTTGTCCTAGCATTAGTCCTTATTCATCGCCTGTGGTCATGGTGCTCAAGAAAGATGGGGAATGGCGTATGTGTCCAGACTTCAGGGCCCTCAACAAGTTGACAGTCAAAGATAAATTTCCTATCCCGGTTGTCAATGATTTACTGGATGAACTAAATGGGGCTCAATTCTTTACTAAAATCGATGTTCGCTCGGGCTATCATGAAATTCGCATGAAGGAAGTAGACATTCCAAAGACTGCTTTCCGAACTCATGAAGGCCATTATGAATTCCTGGTCATGCCATTTGGTCTTTATAATGCCCCATCCACTTTTCAAAGCCTCATGAACCACCTGCTCAAACCATATCTCAAAAAATTTGTCCTTGTTTTCTTTGATGACATCCTCATCTACAACCACACCTGGGCCACACATCTTCAGCATGTAGATCTTCTCTTGCAACTGCTCCGGAAGCAAAAACTATTTGTCAAGATGTCCAAGATGCCACACATCTTCAGCATGTAGATATGCTCTTGCAACTTCTCTGGAAGCATAAATTATTTGTCAAGATTTCCAAGTGCTCTTTTGGCATGGAAGAAGTTGAGTATTTGGGCCACATTGTGGGGTGTGAAGGTGTCAGGGTGGACCCCAAAAAGATCCAGGCAAT
>APFE030653717.1:9294-47870 GCA_000404065.3 Pinus taeda
TGCCAAAGTTACGACCCCAGGAAATTGATGTGGCAATTTACCCAAAACAGGGCCCACAATTTGGTGTTTCATCTTCTAGGATTAGGTTTTGGAATGTGAAGGGGTTTCCATTGTTTCTCAACAATAGATAGGCCTTCGAGCCTCATTGTAACACATTTCAGAACAGCTCAGAGGCATGTAGCCACCACATCTCTTCTCAGAGATAAGCTACCATCGCCCTTGCTGGTTTATTTCCATTTCTGGTTGTAAGCATATTTCAGTATTTTCCATTAATGAAATGAAGTATTATTTCCGCTGCATCTTTGTGTATATGGTTATCTCTGTAATTTGTTGCGTTGCTGTTTAAATCTGGATCAGCTACGTACCTCTGTTTGAGTGGTAGGAGTAGGAATAAGCAAAAGTATTTGGATTTTGGCTTGATCTACCTGAATGCCAGCTGCTGAAATATAGTGTCCTAAAATAAGTCCTTCTATCATCATCATGTAACATTTTTCATGGCTTAAACAAAGCCTGGTAGCTATGCAACGTTGTAGGACTTTTTCTAGTGTGTCCAATGCTGGATCAAACTCATCTCCGTATGGCGTAAAGTCGTCCATATATACTTCCAGTCCTTCATTTATTAGATCTGCAAAAATGCTAAGGATAGCCCTTTGGAATGTGGCAGGGGCATTACATAAGCCAAAAGGTAAAACTCGGTAGGAGAATGTTCCCCAAGGACAAGTAAAGGTAGTTTTGTCCTGATCTTCAGGAGCAATCTATATTTGGTTATACCCACTGAAGCCATCGAGGAAAGAAAAGAATTTCTTCCCTGCCAAAGTGTCCAATACCTGGTCGATGAATGGGAGAGGAAAGTGATCTTTTTGCGTTGCTTTATTTAACTCCCTATAGTCCACGTAGATTCTCCACTTCCCATTCTTCTTTGGTACCACCACAAGCGGGGAGACCCATTTACTATCAGAGATAGGGTAAATGAAGTTAACATCTAAAAATTTTTGAAGCTCGGCTTTTACTACTTCTTTTAGATGAGGATTTAGTCCTCTCTGAGGCTACCTAACAGGTCTTGCATCATTTTCTATGTAGATGTGGTGTGTACATAATTGAGGGTCAATTCCTTTCATATCAGGGTAATCCCATGCAAATTCTTCTTTATATTTTCTTAAGATATGGATGAGATTTGTTTCTTGTTCGGGTGCAAGGTCGGCGTTAATGTTTAAAGTTTTTCCAGGTTCAATTTCCACAATTTTACTATGTGCAACTGAAGTGACGGAGATTGTGTGATCATGTGTATCTTTCAGAGGTTCCTCTTCTACTTCGTTATCAAATGCTGCTTTTATCATATGACACTGGGTACGAGATGTGAGTTCAGTTTGACTAATGAAATTTTTGATGGCATCATCTTCTGTTTGGTCTTTGAACTCAAGTGCTTCTTGTATAGTTAATGGAGATCTAATGTTATCAGTAAGATATGATACAGGGTGCCTATTAGTTTTAACTATTGTGATGCTTGGCTGCGCTGGGGGATATAATACTAAATTTTTTATATCCACCCCCTTGGTTATGATCATGTTCCCTTGCCGACAGGCAATATAGGCATCAGCGGTAGCAAGCCAAGGTCTTCCTAAGATCAATGGATGTCCATCAAGTCGGGTTTTAGGATTTATTATCAGAAAATCAGTTGGGTATTCCCAGGAGTCAACCGAGACCATGACATCATGTAGTATGCCTTCCGGCCTAACCACAGATCGATCAACCAATTCTAGCAGAGTGGAGGTGGGTTCTGCAGATGTAATGCCTAGCTTTTGACAAGTAGCGGTTGTCAATATGTTGATTGCAGCTCCAAGATCAACTAAGGCATTGGGCAAGGTTTGATCGTAAATTTGAACAGTTACTATTGGGTTTCTTGGGTCTTCATACTTAATGGGTGTTTCCTTTCCTGATAATAGGTCAGATAAAGTGCCGACTACTTGAACTCTTGGATTATCTATTATATTCCTCCTTGGTCTTTTTATGCACAATCCTTTAATAGTTTTTGTGTATATCGGGATGTCTTGAATGGCCTAGAGGAATGGAATTTTTATGTACAAATTTTGTAATTCTCCGAGAATGTCAAAATTAGGTTGTTGTATAGGTCGAGGTATGACTAATCGTTCTAGGAACGGGGGAGAGGATGTGGTTGCTTGATTATGAATTTGTTGTCTCTTCACATCCTCCTCTTGTGACAAATGTTCTCTAGGTAACTGATCTTCAATCTGAACTGTTTTATTTCTCTCAGTTTGGATAATACGCCCAGATCTTAGCTGCAGATCATTGCACTCCCTCAGATCGGGTCCTTCTTCTGGTGTTTCTAAAATTTGGAGAGCTTGGACCGGTCTGTTATTTGGATTGGGATTGGGCTGGGCTGGAAGTTGAGGTCTCAGATTAGATTGGGGATTTTGCTGTAAATCTGGCAGTGTAGGTTGAGGGAAAGGAATATTTCTTACTGGATGTTGTGTTGGCCTCTGCCAGTTATTCTACCAGACTTAGCTTTGTGAAGTGGGGGGAGTCCATTGTGGTGGGTATGGGTTGTTTTGCCAGTATGGTGGGGGATAAGGAGGATTCAACTAACCAGATTGGTTTGTCTGATTTAGCCACGGGTTCGCAGAAGGATATGACTGTGATGACCAGTTTGGAAATGGGGGCTGAAACTAACTTTGCCATGTATTATACTATTGAGTATTGTACTACAGATACTGAAAAGAAGAAGCTGGGTCTGAAAACATACCAGTTTGTCGCGGCTGCCACTGACGACGCTGGTTGAGTAAATATACTGCTTCTGGTTCTTCTTCTGCTTCCTTATATACCGCTTTCAGTCCAGGTAATGAGGGACAACTTTCTGTAGAGTGATCCCTTGTACAAATGGCGCATGTCTGGACTATATCTAATGGACACTCCTTATGGCTATGCTTCTTCCTGCATCTAGGGCAGAAGATTGCTAAATTCTGTTCTGCCTCCATTTGCTTCTGCTTGGCCTGCAAAACATCCAATTGTGTAGTCAGTGTTCCTAGTATATTAGTTTTAAAATTTTCAAATAAATTTCCAATTTCCACACGCGTTATTCCTTCTGATGGGATTTTGTTTTCTCTTACAAACCGATCATGTTCTGCTGGTTTGATTCGTGTACTACCTCTCGAACTCCTGATGCATAAATCAATTATGTCAGCAAAACTTTCCTGATAAATATCCCCTTTCCCCATAATGTTTAATGTTTCGATCCATTGTTCTTTCATGCCCCTTATTAATGTTGTTTTCAACACGTTATCGGGCAAAGGCATTGATGCATAGGGAGATCTTTGTAGATTATACTGGAAACATTCCACATACTCTTCTAATGTTTCGTTTGGTCTAGCTATCATCTGGAATATTTCATTTCTTAGTTCTCTAGACCTACAATAGTCTTGATATTTTTTTAGAAAAGATTCTTTCATTTGTTCCCAATTATTTATAACCCCACCACCTAATCCCATAAACCATCTTAAAGCAGCCCCTTTCAGGGTAGAGGGAAACAATTTTAGTTTCTGGGGGTCAGTGGTGTAATCATATCCCCTGCATAGTACATTGAATTCAAATAAAAATGCATTCGGGTCTGTTACACAATAATTTGTCACCGTTGGTCACCGTCCATGTTACCCTTGTTTTCATACATTGGAGGACACATTTTGGGACCTGTGACCAGTGACATAACCTAAAAACACTTGCATTATGTTCCCCTGAGTATGTACTACATGTTCCCTGAAGACACCTTTTGCAAATTATCCCTAAAAAGTGCCCCTTTTCCATTGGCGCAAGTACACAATGTCTTACCCGTGCCAATGACTCAGATCCTCAAAAGGGGGCGCGCCCATTGGCGCTCTGTCCTAGAGCAACACTCACGCCACCTAAATTTGGTAATGATTTTTGGCCAACGCGCACCCATATGTTTTTTCCTCTCTTATCATGAAGTTCTTTGAGGAAAAAATCCACATGATAGAGGTCGAGAGTCATCATTTATCCATGACAACTATCCTCAGTGGCTTTTCAGGGATAATGCCAATCCACAATGGGCGTCCTGGTACATTGTATCTTCCTCCCTTCTCCATCTATAAATGACTGTCCTCATGCATTAAACAAGCTAGTTTTGCGAGAGTTTTTGTGAGTGCTGAAGTAATGCTAGAGTGATAGTAAGAATTGTGAAGCATAGGGAGGTTATGCTGCCAGAATCCTGAGAGAGAGAAGGTCTTTGCAAGACATATGTAGCTTCTTGCCTAGTTAGAGAATAGGTTCAACGTCATAACCTTGGTTGTATCTTTCTCTGCTTTTACTCATTAATAGACGACTATCATTATGGTTCCACTCATGTGTCTTTATAATGATGATTGAGTTATATCTTTTCTGACTGATATATAGTTCCATCTATTGGATTTTATGCTTGTATCTGTGTCATTCTTTGCATGTGCAGGTGTCCATTCACGAGGATCGTGGGGATTGTGACCAGCTGGAGCAAAGGAATGGGAGCAACGATTCTTCTACAAGTACTAGCGTTGGAATCGAGGTAGGCCATCATCATCGATCTTTGATTTGCAATTAGGAACCTGCGTGTTAGCATTGATTGATTGTTGCTAGACCCATGTTGGGCTAGTGGGATCGCCTCTGTCCGCAGAGGGGATTTACCTGTTCAACACACCCCCCCTCTAACGACTACGTAGATTAGTCATGGAAAGAATATAACACAACCCAAAAACTATATTTCCTATGAATGATAAATAAGAGAAATATTATGAAAGACCAACCTGTAACTTTTGCTTGATTCCTCGCTTGATCTCCCTCTCCTTTGGCTGATCTCGTAACTCCTCCCCATACTTAACATGCTTGGAGAGTACCTACACAAATACAGAGAAAAAGACCTGTCAAAGCATATTTGATCACCAAGAAAACTTTTTGTTTTCTTTTTGAGATTTGATTTAAAAATGAAAAGAAAACTATAGAGTCCTCTTTAAACTCTTTTCAGTCTCTTTAAATAAGAAAAGATAGTCGAGCACTTGTCTCTTCCAGCTCATTAAAGTTTTGGAAACGACATCCCTCTTGTATTAGTTTATCCTTTCTTGAATTGTGATCACTACCATCACAGTGTGCTATGAACACCCTTTGTGTGAAATGAGTTTGGGCATGGGCTAGGATGCGACACTTTGAATCCAGGGGACCTAACTGTTCGGCAGGCAACCCATTATTATTTGATATAATGGGTTGGGATTATTTGACCAAGAGGAGCGATAATTACTAGTTTTGTATCAGATCAAGAGGAGTGCTAATTACCAATTTGGTATCAGAACATGAGTTGACCAAGTTGCAAGAATGGGTAGCAAAAAGAGTCTTCAAGAGCTAGAGGAGAAATAATTGGCTCTTTGGATAGAGAACATAGAATTGAGAATGGTGTTAGATATATTTGAAGAGGAGAAGTGACACATGCCCTTTGTATCGCAATGAGTGCTCTGATTAGTTCCCCATATAGTTTCTTCATGCCATGGTTTCATCATGGGGGTGAAACCATGTGACCATGCATTTTACCTATGGGATAAGAGAATGGTGCATGGTGTTGGTGATCACATTTGGTGAATATTCAATCCAAATACATGATAATAATCATGTTGACAACAATTTTTAGGTTGGAGATAAAGTAAGGTTTTTCGTTAGCAAAGAAAAGCTTAAAAGTGAGAAGAACATAACATTTCATAAGCCTCCTTTGATTGATGGCCTAGGAGAGAATGTTTTAGATTCTTTCAAGGGAAGTTTTCTCTCCTGAAAATGTTCAAAATTTACAACAAGATCCTAACCTTGATATAAAAACAAGAAATTCAATAAGAGGGAATGTGAAGCATCTCAATGGGGCTCAAAGGTAAAAAAATAGGCAAACCCAAAAGGATTGAAAAGGGAAGGATGAGGGAACTATACCCTCATGTGTTTGTTTCCTTAAAATAATCTCTTGGAGATTCAAAGGCGTTGAGTTAGAAGGAGTGATCCTGGGTATCAGTAAACTGCTCAAAATACAAAGTCCTTAAGAGTTCTCTAAATTGGTGTGAAAGCACAAATCTCGACAAATTGAATCAATTTGAATTGATAGAAACCAATATCATATGTTCTATATATTGCATTCAGATCATTTTCCCAAATAGGTAAAAATTTCTAGGTAGGTTGCAGGACTGTTGACTAGGCAGTCCGTACGCTACATTAACTATGTAGGGTGACTCGATAGGTTGACTATGTTTATTGGGCTAATTATAGGTTGTTGATTTCCCACTCCTCATTGGTTCAGTGTTGTTGCATTCTAATTGGTCGAAGTGATGTTTATGAGGTCCAATGAACGAAGGCCATGTGGTCCAATGGAGGGCATCCACGCGGCCTCCAAAGCATGCATTAAAATTTTTGTTATGTCTTAACATGCCTCTGATGAGTCGAACACAAGATTGATTGAGCACCATCATAGTGCCTTACTGCTAGAGCACATGGTGGTTCTTAAATACCATAGCCCCAGAATTCTATTTAAAGTTTTTGCATTTTTTATTGGGGGACATGGTTTGGGCTAGGCCCTAGAACGTGATTACCCCATGCCCATGAGACCACAGGAAGGGGAGTTAAGGGCTTGGGCTTAGCCCCAACCTAAGGTTCTAGTAGCTACATACCATAACCACGGGACCAAAATCATAACCCGAAAGTCCTGAACAATTGATGGGGACAGAACTTGGTGCCATCCCTGGACCATGTGGCACTCCATATTACCATATGACAGTGCTGAAAAATTGGGGGTAGACTTTTGGGACCAACCCACAATCGCATACACACACCATATGACTGGCTCAAAGAGTTGACAATTATGGGGAGAAGTTTGGGGACCAGCCCCCGGTCACAACACTTGCCATATGACCACAACAATGTTTCGATGAAGTTCGATATTTAGGAGCAGAGAAAATGGGAACGACCCCAGTTTTTATGCGCCACATGTGATTAGCACTATAAGAGTGGGGGATCCAATGGTGAGGGTGATTCGTTCACCTTGGCCCTTGGCCACATGGTTGATGTGGCCTAATTTCTCCACTCACAGGGGTCATTGGACATTTAAACATTGCAAAAAAATGCACCCAAACTGGCAGGAATCTCACTGGCACCAGGAAATATTGGTGCATGACAAGCCTTGGAAAAGATGGATTCATAGGATGGATAACATTCCAGTGTAGTTTGTAGAGCAGTTAGAAGAGAAAATTTTTATAGGGCATAACCTCTTCATATTTTGGCTAAATTGAGCCCAACAAAGCCCCAGCTAGGGATTTTTTACTAAATTTGAAGCCCTCGAAGGATGTGATGCAACATTAAAATATGATTTAGTCTAAGTTGTTCACACACGTGATAAGATGTTTTAGGAATTTAATGTGGTGGCTCCTAAAAGAGGCAAACAACATGAAGTTCATTTGTAGCAGGATGCATCATTTTTTAACATTGGTTTAAATAAGATGTCAGTGTTAGAGAATGCAAGGAGCAAGAAGCAGATGTAAGAGCTACATAAAAAAGTGAACATTTGTTCTAATACATCTTCTTATGTGTCTCCTAGTATTTTTTCTTTGATGATGAATGGTGCATGACAATGTCAATCACATTTGGTGAAGAGTTAAGAAAAATACAAGGCTAGATATGCTAAACCTCATGTTGACCATATCTTCTAGGTTGGGGATAAAGTAACACTTTGCATTGGCAAAGAAAAGTTTTAAGGTGAGAAGAAACTGAAATTGGGTAAGCCTCCTTTAATTGAAGACCAAGGAGAGAATATTTAGATTCTCTCAAGAGAACTTTACTTTGGTAGAAATATTGAAGAATTACAACAAAATGATAACCTTAACAGAAAAAAAAAAGAACTTTAAAAGAGGGAACATGATGCATCTTCATATGGGGTTGAAAGGTACAAAGCCAGGAGAAACCAAATGGATTGGAAAGGGAAGGGTGAGGGAACTGTACCCTCATATGTTTGTTGACTAAAAATAGTCTTTTGATGGTCCAAAAGCTTCCAATTAGGAGGAGTGGTCCAGGGGATTAGTAAAGTGCTCAAAATTCATAGTGTTCAAAAGTGCTCGAAACTAGTGCTAAAGCATATAGCTTGATGACCTGAATTTAAGGTAACTTGAGTTTCTCAAAATGGCCATCGTATGCTTCTGATATCATGTTTTTATCATTTTCCCAATTAGGTAAAACTTTGCAGGTTAGATGAAGGACTACTGACTGGGAAGTCCATATGATGAATGAGCAAGGTTACTAGGCATGCTTACTATACAACTTGGGCCAATGAATGGCTTCCAAGTGTCATATTCTGATTGGTTCGAATTTGGGAGATTTTGAATTAGTATTTGAATTTGTGAGTTGGACTAATGGTGGGATGCCACGTGGCCCAATTATGGGATGTCACATGGAACCCCGAGGTTCACGAAAATTTGGTTATGTCCAAACAACAACTGAGCAAATTTTGACGTGGAACCTATGGTCTAGTAGTAAGGTGCCTTACCTCCATGTCAATCGGGTGTTACTTAATAGTTATTGTAGTGCCCCACTTTATTTGACTGACAATGATATGACATTTACATTTATTTATCCCTAAGGCTCACACTTTATTCTTTTAGGACCTCAGGTTGAGGATCCAGATGCATGACTCTATTATTAGTGGTTGTAATGTTTATGTATGTTCTCCATTGATATTATGATGAAAATAGCAGTAATGGTTATGTATGTTATCTATTGGTATTATGATGATAGTATAATTAATGGCTATACATATTCTGTATTGATATTATGATGATTATAACATAAATGGTTATGTTTGGTCTCTATTGAATTTATGATGATGATAGAAGTAAAGGATACGTGTGCTTTCTATTGATAGCGTGATGATGATAACTTTGATGGAAAGGTATGTTTCCTATTTATGTTACAATGTTGATATCTTTAATGGATATGTATGTTTCCTTTGATGTTATGATGATGATAGCCATAATGGATGAATCCACTATGTTACCTACCTGCATTAGTTCTAGTTCACAATGAACAATGATGCGAATGACTATGTGATGTTGATGATGCTATTATGACAACTACTAACAATGAGAAACCTTGTTACTGATGATTATTGAGTATGGCAGGAAACCACCAGAGGCACTCCCATATGACGAGTTGAGGACACCTAGTTTGATGAAAATTTATATTTTGTCTTTGAAATTCTAAGTCAATTTTGAAACCTGCTATATATGTTTATCTATATTCTGATGATATGTTAGTGGTTTTAGACACATATTATTTACTTGGCTGAATGAATGACATATGGGAGATGGGGTTGTACAATTTGGTGGAACTACATGGGAGGGGTGAGATAGTGTCCTTGGTCTCACCCACTAGCACTCCCATCATGGCTTGGATTGGAAGAGTTGAAACACCTTCGCCTTGAAGATCACGATATCATGAGGGTCCCAAAGTGTGGTTGCTCATAAGGATTTTACTAGGGGTCATGCATCAAGCTAGATTCCTTGATCCCCAACACCATTAGACTCAGTATAGAAGGCAACATAAGATATGGTAGTGGTCTTTGTCATTGCACTCACCTATACTTTCCCCTCATAGCCACTAAATGCTTGAAGGGCAACTGGCATGGAAACCTTGGAACCTCAAGGGAATTTCTTGAAGGGCATGACCAACTTGGCACCCTTGGCATCATAGATAAATTGTTAGGCATGACACCGTTGGAACTCCAAGGGAAGTTCTTGAAGGGAATGACCAAAATTGGCACCCTTATAATCATTAAAAATAAATAAATTAATAAATATAATCAAGATATGAAAACTAGGTAAATTCACATCAAGGGTAAATGATGTTAGAAACCAAGATAACTAAATGAGAAACTACTAACAATGAGAAACCTTGTTACTGATGATTATTGAGTATGGCAGGAAACCACCAGAGGCACTCCCATATGACGAGTTGAGGACACCTAGTTTGATGAAAATTTATATTTTGTCTTTGAAATTCTAAGTCAATTTTGAAACCTGCTATATATGTTTATCTATATTCTGATGATATGTTAGTGGTTTTAGACACATATTATTTACTTGGCTGAATGAATGACATATGGGAGATGGGGTTGTACAATTTGGTGGAACTACATGGGAGGGGTGAGATAGTGTCCTTGGTCTCACCCACTAGCACTCCCATCATGGCTTGGATTGGAAGAGTTGAAACACCTTCGCCTTGAAGATCACGATATCATGAGGGTCCCAAAGTGTGGTTGCTCATAAGGATTTTACTAGGGGTCATGCATCAAGCTAGATTCCTTGATCCCCAACACCATTAGACTCAGTATAGAAGGCAACATAAGATATGGTAGTGGTCTTTGTCATTGCACTCACCTATACTTTCCCCTCATAGCCACTAAATGCTTGAAGGGCAACTGGCATGGAAACCTTGGAACCTCAAGGGAATTTCTTGAAGGGCATGACCAACTTGGCACCCTTGGCATCATAGATAAATTGTTAGGCATGACACCGTTGGAACTCCAA
Organism: Pinus taeda; assembly: GCA_000404065.3. Lineage (NCBI taxonomy): Eukaryota > Viridiplantae > Streptophyta > Pinopsida > Pinales > Pinaceae > Pinus > Pinus taeda. The sequence continues at coordinate 19,890 of APFE030653717.1, forward strand.
GGGAAGTTCTTGAAGGGAACGACCAAAATTGGCACCCTTATAATCATTAAAAATAAATAAATTAATAAATATAATCAAGATATGAAAACTAGGTAAATTCACATCAAGGGTAAATGATGTTAGAAACCAAGATAACTAAATCAAGAATAAAACTTGGGTTAAGAGGATCATAGGAAGAAATAAAATATTTTACCTTAAAACTCTATCGTCCCCATGTTGGAAAATATTAGGTAGATAATGTGGTTTAATTAGGTAAAAAGGGGAAACAGGGACATAAATGTAAGGATAAATATTAATCATAAAATATCTAAAACTATTAAGAGAAGAGGATGGTGAATTAAAATAAGATTAATAAATTAAATTTTAGAGAAATTGAGAGAACCTGCATGTGGCAACAACCAACATAGTGATATCCATATAAGAGATAACTTGAGTTAAATTATAGAGTAGATAGGGTATCAAACCTTGACTTATCAATTGACATTAGTAATGAACACAAATTTAGTAAAAAGGGGGATCAAGAGACAACTAGGAGAAGAAATAGGAATCTTGTTGAGGTGAGGAAAAATATTATTTTTAAAATAGAATTTAAGTAAATAATTTCAGATATCCTTGATGAGAGAGTGACACATGGGTGGGTGAATAATCAAACTATCGGATTATCAAAAATAATTAATGATGCATGAAAGGCCAAGTGTCACCTATGAAGACTTCTATAAAGAAGGGGCAAGCCATGAGAGAAATGACTTTTTCTTTACCCTATTGATGGATGGATGAGACTATGTCGGAGTAGTGACTACGAGCTATAGTGAGTTTGCTGAGGTAGAGGACTTTAGAGAGGGTACTTTTGAGCCCAAGAGTTCTCTCCTCTACCATCTAATACATTCCTCCATTGTACAACCGCATTGTAGCTCGGTGGTCCATAGGGAAGCAGAGTACCCAAGGAGTACGATGGGAGGTTAGTCAGTCGGTCATTGCATTCAGATTAAGCACGTCGACATTCACACTTGGAGGAAATTGACAACAAAGGAGGGTAATTAGTGGAAAGTCAAATTTGAATCTTGTCTCCTAGTAAATGGCAACTATGTTGTTATGATATTCTTTTGAATGACTTCATTATAGTTTAGTTAAGAATATGTAAATTAGGTGATATGTTCAATGAAGTGAAACTCAGGAAAATTTTATATAATTCTAAATAATTTTTTTGTTCCCAATGATATTTTCTTATGTTTTTATTTTTAGTTTAAAAAAAAAATATAGGATTGGTCCCTACACCCGGTATCAAAGCTATGTTCAACCCTTTAGACCTATGGGCCCATGCATGTATGACTAGTTTTGTTAAATATCTACTACATTATATCAAATGATGACCTACCAGGTCTATGAATCCCCAAATTCGTAGCCTTAAGACACCAAAGACTGCACTACAATCTCAATACAAAGATGTCAACCACTCCAATCTTCTTCATTATTTTAAAACTACGCTTCCTTAAATTATTGCAACTGGTGCTAAGAATGAGATCATACTAGTACGCACAATATTCGAATAAATAACTATGTCCCTGCCATTATCTAAGTGATGAAACAACGCCTGAGTGCTCCACTAGTCACATACAACCAGATCAATAACTTGAAACACACAGAGCTTCTGCTCACTCTATTCATGCTCGATGACTTTAAAAATGCCTAAACCCAACACAATTCCATGCTCTACATTAAAAAGGTCACGAAATAGAGTACTGTAGGTTTCATGCACCAATTTACAGTTTCCTTAGAGCACCCCAACAGATTCAACGCTGAAGATTCACTCCTTAACTCTTCTCTAGCTCATGAACCTCATTAATACAAGCAACTCCTCATTCAACTTAGCCAACAAATTCAAAATCAACTAATCTTAGAGAATACTCTTTATTTTTCCCACACTCTGAGAAAGGTGTAGCGTTAAATCGAAAAACATAGCGTCACAACAAAATATGCCATTCACAGCAAAAAGTGTCACCAAATTAGAAAAAGCACAGTGTGAGGAATAAAAGGCATAGTGTGTGTCCAGGAACTCAATTTTACTAGAATAGGAATAGAAATACTAGATCAGGAACAAAAACTATGTCTTTGAATGATCGCTATATCAATAATGTAAGGATTTTAATTTCCCTTCGAAAAATCTTCACGCAGTTGCCAAACTATAGCCCTAAAAATTCATGCACTGTATAATCTGATTCCAATTTCCTATAAACATCTTTTACTAGTTGGAAAATTTCCCTCTATTACTGTGTTTTGTTAACTGCCTAATTAGGAAAGGTGTTGCGAAGGGTAACACCCATGTTCCAAAGATTATCATCCTAAATAGCCATCAAGAGAGGAAAAACCAAAGGAACACCAACGTAGCAACACTTTTGTGCAAAGGCATGCTTAAAAATTGGTTTAGTTCCCTTATGTACCCACATTATTCACCATAATTTATTACACATAGTCTTCTCTACGTAGACTTGGAGCACTATTCACAAGCCTCCATGTAGCTATGGTTGTCCTCACACTCCAACATTCTAGATCATAATTAGTTTTGGCTCCTTTTCATGGCATTAATTCCCATCGAATCAAATGGACATCTTCTTTGCTCCACTCATAGTAACCAATGTCCGATTCATATTATTAAACCATTAGAATACTCAATTTCTTCAGTGCCGATCATTGGGAAAAATCTCCAAATGCTTCATCAAAGTCAATGCAGACTCACAATTGCCTTATGCCTAGAATCAATTAACAGATTAATACTCTAATCCATCTTCACTTTCACATGCATAGAACTATAATTCATTAAATCAACCATATATAGAGAATAGAATTCATCACTCTGTCATGGTTATAAAAGCAATTTACACATAAGAATATATGAACAATATTGTACATAAAATTTACTTTCAATCAAACAACATTGTACATAAAATTTGTTCTCATATTCTATTTCCTATTTACACTCTCTTGTAAACCTGTTGGCCTGGTCTTTGTTTAATTGACCACCTACATCTCTAATCTCTCTCACACCTACTTTCTAATCCATATGTAGCTTACCTGTATATGAAAAATTACATAGTTATGGATAATTCTAAATCCATGATCTTCTCTATAGATCCCTCAACTAGTTTGTAAAATATCTTAATGATCCCTTAAGGATCTCAACAAGAATCCCTATATCTAAATTCTTCCTTTATGAACAAATTATACCAAATATCTGAATCCTTACTTTCTAAAATTCAATAATTAGATAAAAATAATATACCCTCCTAAAAATAAAAACTCTCTTTGAAAATTTTCCCTCTCAAACCCAAGAGGTTTGAGACCTCTAATGCTCTTGCATCAGAGATAATCATCAAGAGCATACAGAAATTGGGTCTCCAAATCACATTGTTTCTCTTGTTCGAGAAATTACATAGTTATCCTATGGAAAATATCCACATAAAAGAGTGTATCACCACCGTAAGAAAAAGAGGGAATGAGAAGATCATCAAGTGTTTCTTGTTCAAGATTTAGGCCAATCATTTTCTACAAATCCTGTCTGCATGTAGTTGTGGTCACTAGATATATTGCAATGTAGAGAAGCCAACATAGAAAGCTTACAGGAATGGTGTTTTTCTCTGTTGGTAGAAGAATCATGATTGATTTTATTAGAATCCTTTATTCATGTTTTCTTTGTTCAATTTCCCTTCTTGATCTTCCAAAACACTCTTGTTTGAGTTTTGAACATTTAATTATGAGTTGTAGGATAAATGTTTTCCCTAGAAATGTATCACTCTTCTTATTTGTCCATATGAATAAAAGAAATTTTTCCTTGCTCTAGATTCATTTAGAAAAAAACAAACTTTTTTTTTATGTAGGAATTAATATTATAAATTTCATTTACTTTATATATATATATATATATATATATATATATATATATATATATATATATATAAATTTAATTATAATTTTTTATAAAAATATAATCAAACCCAACTATTAGACAGACCCTTATCACAACTCCCTTAAGTAAGAGTGAGATCTAGCTTGGTGCCAGAATGCATTGATCTCCCCTTCCACATGACTGTTGTCCCTTAATGGATGAAGCCATTGCCTTGTAATAATAAGTAGTATTGATATCTATCCTATCAAGAACTGTTGCAACATAAAACTAATAAGAAGAGGAGTAGAAAAATAAACCCCCATGTGGGTAGAGGAGATAGTATGGCCATCTTGGAGGCATGATTTTCTTGAAGTAAACCTTTTTCCCAAAATTTCATTGTGGCAATCACCTATGCCTTTCAATGAATATTTTGAGCCCAAATTTCAACATGCAATATTTTGTGTTTGTTGATAGCTAAGTCCATAAAATCATAAAACATTAGAAATATATTTTCTCTCTTTTTACTAAGGACATTCTCAGTTTATGTTATGATAATGCTACCAACCCCCTCTACCATTTACATGAAATGATGTTGTCTAGACATACTAATTGAGTAGATTGATGGTATTCTTTGGATTAAATCTTATATGAATGTTTGAAATTGATAGGCGAATTATATAATCAAGAACCTATAAATGTGTACAATTTTCCTTTCGAATGATATAAACATAACAATAAATTATAGAACCACTAATGTTGGTTATGATTTTTATCTGATTTCCATTTATTTATTTTTATCTTATAAGGAAAAAATCGTGTTAAATTGTGGTAGGATTCATTGGTGAACCATGGTTAGAAGAGGTACAAGAAGAAGTGGGGAAACTAAAGGGTGCAATATGGAACCACCACAACAACGGACTCCTACCTTCCCACCCAATGATGGGGAAAACATCACAAGACCATAATAGATACCAGCTGGAGAAGTTTTGAACTTAATGAAATCATTCCAACACATGTCTAAGGCATTAATAAACCATTTGGATTGAGAGAATGGAGGACATGTCAAAAAAAACGAAGTACCCCAAAACACTTCAATAAATGATGTATGTCGAGATTTGGAAAAAGTAAAATTGCTAGAGTTTTGGGGGCCCACAGATGGTCAATCTATAGAGGCATGGTCATAAAACATGGCTCTGTGCTTTACCCTGAGAAATTACACCTCAAATATGAAGGCCAAAATGGATATATTCCAGGTAAGGGGAAACACACTACTTTGGTGTAAGACATTATTAACCCAATTGGGGATGGATATATTAGAAGTAACTTGGGAACTATTTGAAGAAAAATTTAGAGAACGTTGCCAATCCGAGGAGTTCCTTGAGAGGCAACTAAATTAATTCAATGCATTAAATCAATGGAGTCACTCATTACCAAAGTATGAGTCTTGTTTCAAGGAATTACATTGTTATGCGCCTCGCTTAAACATGGAAAAGATCAAGGTGAACAAATTTGTGTATGGACTAAATGTTAACATTCGGGCCAAGGTTATAATATTAATGCCTCACACCATGCATGATGTAGTTCAGAGGGAAAACATTGCAGAGGAGGAGATCATGAGTAGTGGACCTAGTAAGTCAACAAGGGCCACAAGATTAGAAGTACCAAGTGGAAATAGTATGGAACGTAGAAATTTGCAAGGGTGTCTTATGCTCAATCATTAAAATTGGTTAGTAGGAAATCAAAGTACACCATATAGGCATCCAGCTCAACACTCGCACAGGGTGCCTCAACAAACTCGTCAACCACAACAACACTAACCTATGCGATAGAACCAAGTCACACCTCCTCAACACCGATGCCAACAGTCTGGCTCTTTCTGTTGGAGTTCTAGGTCAACTCCCAGTCTAGTTGGTAGTAGGAGCCAAGCTCTTAAGAGGGGGTGTTGGACTTGTGGAGGTCCACACTACAAGATGGATTGCCCTCAAAAGACATGTAATACCAACTCAACTAAGAATGAAACTATGGTGGGGGGTATGCAGAATTCTCATCGCATCCATTCAGTGGTGAATAATTGCTAGGTCAAACACTAGTCCACTGTGTTGGAAACCTCAGGTAATATTGATGGTATGAGTTTTTTCATTTGAATAGATCCAGGAGCTACTGATTCCTTTATTTCTATAAATGCATTATCAAGGATTAAATGTAAAGAATTTGCACAATATGAATTTAGACATGTAGAAATGGCATGTGGTATGAAGATAAATGTAGGAAGGATGGTAAAGGATTCTGAGGTGGACCTGGGTGTATGTAAGACCAATTTATCCTTGTATTCTACAATTTTATGAGTCTATGACGTAGTTATAGGAATGGATTGGTTGGAATTACATGAGGCACTCCTAGACTACAAAGACAAGATTCTACATTTCATAGATGATGACAGCCAAAGAAAATCATTAAGGAGAAAGAACCAAGGGGTGTTTCTGAGGTTCATCTCCTGCATAAAACTAATAAAATATAGGTGAAAGGGATGTCAAATGTTCTCAGTGTTAACTCTAAACGATATGGGTGATTCTGAAAACCTTCATAAACATCCATTTCATATTGAATTTAAGGATGTATTTCTTGAAGAACTACCTGGGCTACCCCAAAAACTGGAAATTGATTTCACCATCAACCTTAAACCAGGAAGGCACTGAGCTTATTTCAAAGGCACCCTATCGTATGTTCACTCTAGAGCTAAAGGAATTTCAAACCTAATTAATGTAACTGTTGGACTTGGGGTTGATACGGCCTAGCATATTTGCGTGGGGAGCCCCTATGATCTTTGTTAAGAAGAACGATGGGTCTTGGTGATTGTGCATTGACTACTGCCAGTTGAATAAAGTGACGATAAAAAATCAATACCCTCTACCAAGAATAGATGACTTGTTTGATCAAATGAGGGGGGCGACTGTGCTTTTCAAAGATAGATCTGAGGTTGAGATATCATCAGTTGAGAATCAAGGAAGAAGATATCCCGAAGCCAGCCTTTAAGACAAGATTTGGGCATTATGAATTTATAGTTTTACCCTTTGGATTGATAAATGCCCTGGGTGTTTTCATGAGTTTGATGAATGGAGTATTTCGAGATTACTTAGACAAGTTTGTAAAAAAATTTATCAATGACATTTTGATCTACTCAAAGATCCCGAAGAGAATGAAGGACACTTGATGATAGTTCCACAATGTTTTAGATAAAACCAATTATACATGAATTTGTCAAAGTGTTCCTTTTACCAAACTAAGATTCATTATCTTGGACACATTATCTTTAGGTATGGTATTGCAGTAGAGCCAGTAAAGATCGAGGCCATCATGGAATGGCCAACACCAAGCAATGTTCATGAAATACGAAGTTTCATGGGCATGGAAAGGTATTATCGTAGATTTGTTGAAGGGTTTTTGAAGATAGCAAGCCCCATTACTGAGCTCCAAAGAAAGAACAAGAAATTCATTTGGACTGAAAAATGTGGAGAGGCATTCCAAAGGTTAAAGGTGTTATTAACGACAACACTAATTTTGAAGGTGCCAAATATGGAACAAGAATTTTTGGTTTGCACTGATGCCTCCAAGGAAGAGTTGGGTTATGTGTTGATACAATAAGGAAGAGTAATAGATTATGCATCAAGGAAACTTAGAACCCAAAAAGAAAACTATGCAACCCATGATATAGAAATGGAAGCAATTGTTTATGCACTAAATATTTGGAGACACTACCTTCTAGGAAGGAAGTTTGATCTTAGGGTTGACCATTGTGCGCTGCAACACATATTCACTCAAGACCACTTAAATGAAAGAAAAAGACTATGGTATGAGCTAATTAGTGAATATGATTTTGATATCACTTATATAAAAGGAACAATAAATAGGGTAGTTGATGCTTTAGGTAGGATGCCTGTTGATGCCTCAAAAATCGTTGCGTCAACATTGGGGAAAACTCCAGACCTTAAAGGCAGCTCCTTTTCCGTTTGGTATGGTGGCTCCGAATGGATATATTGGGACCATTTTCCCAATGATTTATAAATGGGATGGATAAGTGATCAATTTTCTAATATCTAATGAGAATGATGAATGATTTATTTTGAAATGCAACAATATAAATAACTAATCTATCCTAGGAAGTCTTTCTCTTAGTGCAATTTTTTATGATTCTTATTGACAAGTAGGCATATAGATGATTCTACTTATAAACAAAAATATTTATTCATATGATAATTACTTTGTTCAAGTAGTTTAACAAAATAATAATTAAAACATTATCACACTATGCTTTATATATCATTGACACACATATGTATGAAAAATAACAACTCTTAAAAATTCAATAGTGATAAGTCGAAGAATTGCTGTGAAAGCATATACAGATATCAATAATAGAAAAACAAATAAATTTTGGTTCACATAAAAGCATGAAGCAAAAACATATATAGTAGTACCATATGTATTTGAGTCTCCTTCGATATGAATCGCATTCAGATCCCGCCTGCCAACTTGGAAATACTTTTACAAGAAGCAATAGTGCATATCACATAAAAGTATTCTTCATTAAAACTCAGAATTCCAAATTATCTCAATGCAGTGTAACTTCACAATTCGTTCCTTCTCACCCCCTCACTAGACTTTAGAGTGAAAGGTTTGGTATTGAACCTACTGAGTTACCTTTGCCTAAAAGGAAAAGAGAAAGGAAAACAACTGAAGGGTCTGATAGTGACACTCTCTCATCATCATCACCCATTTCATCTTCTCCATTGCGAATTCAACTACGCACTCCTCCACTCTAAATTGTCATTCAACACGGAACTGGAACTTCAACATCTGTTTCTCAACCTTCTCAAACCTTAATATCTTCTCCTTCCAAACCATCTCAAACTTCAATGGCGATATCATCCATTAGTAGCTCGACAATGGCACAGAGCCCATGGAACAATCCTGGTGTAGTCACAATGCCTGCACCTTTGCACCCATTTCCAACTCATCCTGAAAAATGGTTACCAAAATTCAATCCAGATGCAGGCATACAGGAAAATGAACACATAAACAACTTTATGTTGTCAGTCAACTTAATAGGAGTTACTGAGGAAGATATGGTTTTCAGACTTTTCCCTTATACCCTACAAGGATCAGCTGGTTCTTGGTATTTTCCTTACCATCAGGATCCATTACTAGTTGGAATATTTTTCAACGACGGCTCTTAACTAAATACGGTGATGGCAGATCTGTAGCAACATTAATCAATTGTCTTTCAAATCTTAAAACATATCCTAGGGAGCCTATAAAAGATTTTAATTCATGATTTAATAAACTCTTGAATAAGATTCTTACTGCCTCTAAACCTAGTGAACAAGTTAGAAGTGAATGGTATATAACAGCTTTACCTTCAAACATAGCTATCTTTGTAGATAGAGATGCAAAACCTACTCTACCAGAAAATATGAAAGAGGCACTTGCTGTAGAAAAATGTGTCATTGCCTTAGAAAAGAAAGCTACTCTTGAAGACAGAAAATCTAGAAAAGTCACCTTCAAAGATGATTCGAAGAAGAAAATGGCTAAAGATCCATATGACATGGACGGTCTCCAAAAAGTTCTAAAAGCTATGTCAAATGAAATGATAGAAATCAAGAAACAAGTAGCTGAGACTTCAACTAAAAATCCATTTAGAAACTTTAAGAAACCAAAATCAAAACCCCCTAATGCTATATCCAACGTAGAGCCAGACCCCGAGTACAATGAAGAAGAAAATGCAGTCTTATCATATGAAGAAACCGAAGAAGAGATAATTGTAGAATGTCATGGGATGTGGGACTTTATTTTTCCCAATTCTGATACTGAAAATGAATAGGCTGCTTTCCCAGTAAGGAATAGGAGTAAATACACTCTAGAACCTATTCAAGTAACTCAGAAGAAAAGGAAAATGGGTACTACTACTAAAGAAAAAACTCCCACAAAGAAGTCTACAATGACACTTAGCCAAAATCAGCCATCAACTTCCAATCCACCTTCAACATCTAAAACATTAGTAGTTATAGACTCTATAGATTACAACATCATTGAAGACATGAAGAAAAAGAAAGAAAATATCACTACGTTTGAGCTTAGTAAACTCAAACATCAACAAAAATTGTTGCTTAAGGAATTAGATGCAATACCTTCTTCTCCCCTTCCAAATGTTGTATCGTCCAAAGCTGCTAATGAGATAGGTAAACCACCACCTGGTAGAGTAGAATATACTAATGTTGTTCTAAAGAGATAAATCAAATTCCCATACTCCTCCTTTTCTCTTGACCTACGAAATTTATAATAGAAATCTGCACAATTGCTTGATAGACTCAGGGGCTTCCTTGAATATAATGTCGGCCTTAGTTTGTTCTAAACTAAATATTGAACCCCAAAAGTCTACAATCCATATTGTCTAGGTAGATAGACCTAAGGTCCAAGTGTTAGGAGAAATCAACTTAGTTACCATTAGGTTATCAACTGATCCAAGAGTGGTTCAGAGAATTGACATTTTAATCGTCGATATTCCTGAGTTCTATGGTTTGATTTTATGTAGATACTGGTCTGAGAAAGTTCATTGTTACTTTTCTACCGATTGGTCTCACATGCGTCTGCCCTATAAATGAAAGCCAAATCAGATTTAGATTGATCAGGAGAAGCATATGACTCATACGGTAATAGATTTTGAACAAGAAAACTAGCCTATAGCATTCAATAATAAAATTCTAGGTAACTACTCATATGAATCATTCTTTGGTAATTTTATTACTCAATCATCATGTTTTTGAATTAATAATTTCACATCTCATATTGAAATTTTTTCTCAAACAAATACATCAAGGTATGTTAAAATTGCTGAGGAAATCATAATTAAAACTATAGATAAACCTTTATTTTGGTCATTAAATTTTGATGGGTCTAAATCTAATGAAGGTGTAGCAGCAAGATGCATTTTAGTTAGTCCTGAGGAAGAAAAGACCATTCTATCATGTAGATTAGAATTTGAGTGTTCAAATAATACTGTTGAATATGAAGCCTTGATTCAAGGACTTTATAAAGTAATTGGTCTTAAGGTACAATATTTGAAAGTGTTTGGTGACTCTGAAATTATTATAAAACAAGTCAGAAATACTATACGTTGTCTTTCTAGTCACCATAAACATTATCAATCCTTGGTACAAGAATTTGTATCTCATTTTCTAGCATTTTATATTTCTCCCATTCCTAGATCTCAGAATGCAGTAGCAGATTTACTAGCTCATGTTGCTTCTAAACTCCTTCCATCTGAAGATTACAGTCTGGATAGGTTTTCAGTAGAATTAATTTTAGACCCTCGATTCCTGATAATATCACTAACTGGCGAGTATTCAGTCATGATGATGGCATTTTAAATTTCTTAACTTCTGATAAGTCCTATGATGATCAAATTATTGATGAAAGTGACCATGATCTTAAAATGAACGAAAAACTTGAAGAAAATTCAATACCTAAACTAGTGGTCAAACTAGAAGATCTTTATGACATCAAAGATAGGAATAAACAGGTTACTAATTCAAAGCTTCAAAGTTCTACTTTGATATTTGAATTAATAAACCTTGGTACAAAGGACAAGCCACAAAACATCTATCTGGGATTGGGACTTACTTCGAAAGAAAGAATTGCATTCATTATATTACTGAATAAATATAAAAGTGTCTTTGCTTGGAATTATGTTGACTTGAGAACATATGATACTTCTGTCATACAACATACAATTCCAATGAAATCTGAAGAAAAACCAGTACAACAAAAATTAAGAAAAATTCATCCTAATCTAGAAAGTGAAATAAAAGCTGAGTTGAACAAACTATTGAAAGCTAAGATCATTTTTCCTGTTAGAAATTCAAATTGGGTGTCCAACTTGGTGCGAGTAAGAAAGAAAAATGGTGACATTAGAATTTGTATTGATTTAGGAATCTTAATAAAGTGAGTCAAAAGGATAACTCCCCTCTACCAACAATGGAGCAAACTCTCCATTCAGTAGCTGGTTCTGAATTAATGTCTTTCTTACATGGTTTTTCAGGGTATAACCAAATTTTGGTGCACCACGATGACAAACTTAAGACTACTTTCAGAACTAAATGGGGAACTTATGCCTATCAAAAACTGCCTTTCAGATTAATCAATGTTGGAGCTACATTCCAAAGAGAGATGGACATAACATTCAAAGTTCTAATTAATAAATCAGTAGTTGTCTATTTGGATGACACTATTGTATCCTCTAAGAAAATATCAAATCATTTACATGATTTGAAACAAATCTTTGAACGCTATAAAAGGTATGGCATTTCACTCAATCCTAAGAAGTCATTTTTTTCTCTTGACCAAGGTAAACTCTTGGGGTTCATTGCTTCAAATAATGGTATTTATATTGATCCAGATAGAATCAAAGAGATTTCTGACATTCCATTTCCACATAATAAAATAACAATGCATTCATTTTTAGGTCAAATTAATTTTGTAAAAAGATTTGTTCCAAATTTTTCACAATTTGTTTTACCATTACAAACCATGATCAAGAAAAACTCAGTGTTTAGATAGGGACATATAGAAAACGAAGTGTTTGATTCAATCAAGAAAGCAATCATAAATTCTCCTGCATTAAACACTCCTAATTTTTCAAACCGTTTCATTTGATATACTCTTGCATCTGATTCATCTTACACAGCATTGCTGACACAAATCAATGATCAAAACTTGCAAGCACCAATTTCATTTTATAGTTCAAACCTTCAAGGTGCCGAACTTTATTACTCTAAAGTTCAAAAGAAAGCCTTTGCTATATACAAAGCCATTAAACACTTTACGCCCTTTCTCTTAAAGGCTCACACAAAAGTTATAGTTCCTTTTTCAACAATAAGATAGTTACTAGTTCAAAGGGAATTGGGAGAAAAAAGATCAAACTGGGTTACAACATTATAAGAGTATGATTTGGACATTAGACCAGCAAAGATCGTCAAAGACCAAGTTTTTTGCAAGTTGTTAGCAGGAGCTTGTAATATTCAAGAACATGAAGGTACAAACAATATTGAAGAAGTCAATGAGATAAGTACCATTAATCCTAAATCTCAATATGCAGATTTGATATTCTATTTGAAAAATGGATATGCTCCTTCTAATCTTTCATATAAAAATAAATGTTCCATACGACTGAAAGAAAAAAAATTCATGATTGTTGATGATGTGTTGTTTAGATAGAATTATGATTCAATTTTGCTAAGATGCTTAGAAAAACCTGAAGTGAAAAAGGTCTTGCAGGAATTACATGATGGTCCAATAGGAGGACATTTTGGAGCTGACACAACAGCCCACAAAATTATACATGTTGGGTATTATTGGCCGACCTTATTTAAAGACACTCATGAATATGTAAGGAAATGTAGAATATGTCAAACTACTAGTGGAAGACAAAGGAAGCCAACTTTTCTTTTACAACTAGTCAACATTGAACATCCCTTTGAACAATGGGGATTGGATATCATTGGAGAAATTATTCCACATTCATCCAAACAACATAGTTATATCCTTATAGCTACATACTACTTTATTAAGTGGGTAAAATCAATCCATTTGAAGGTAACAAACTCTGAGGCAATCATTGAATTCATAGATCAGTTCATCGTTACCAGGTTTGGTATCCCAAACGCTCTTATTTTTTATAATGCATCTTATTTCTCTGGTAATTCCATACTTGAATTTTCTATCACAAGAGGATTCAAATTGAAATATTTTGTAAACTACTACCATCAGGGCAATGGTTTAGTAGAATCTACAAATAAGAATCTTATCAAAATTATTAAGAGAACTATTGATCAGAATCATAAGAATTGGCATAAGTCTTTGATATTTGCATTATGGGCAAATCGTATAACATAGAAGGCCTCAATAGGCACTTCTCCATTTAATTTAGTGTATGGAAAGGAGGTTTTTATACCAGCAAACTTATTACTTCCATCTCTAGCCTTAGTGCAGTTTATTAAAGAAAATCCCTCATCTTCTATTCAATTAAGACATAATCAGATGCTGAAACTAGAGGAAAAAGGGAAGAAGCCCAAATTACACATGCGAAGCATCAGAAAATTATTAAGTCTTATTTTGATACAACTTCAACTGGCTCAAAACATTTACAAGTTGGTGATATTGTTTTGAAATGGGACAAAGCCCACAAGGATAAAGGAAAACACACTAAATTTCAGAAAATGTGGCTCGGACCATTCCAAATCAACAAGAAGATAGGCCCATCAACATTCATATTGCAAGATCTATTAGGAAAGAGAGTTTCTCTTCCTGTCAATGGGCTTATTTTGAAAAAATTCTTCACTTGAGGAGGTAACCCCTTCTCACTTTGTAAATATTCAGTTTTTAGCTATATTTGTGTGAATAATTAGTTTATTATCTTGCCTAGAAAATAAAGCTGTAAATAGCCTTCTATTTTTCTTTAATATCTTGAAAAGGTTACTTAAAAGAAAATAGTCTTAATATTTACTTTTTATATATGAAAGCCTTAAAGGAAAAGGAAAAAGTTCTAGGAAATTATTTATAATTAAACTCTGCAAACCCTTTTTATTTTTGTGAAATATTCTCAGAACTTGAAAATACAATAAAGTGTTCTAAGTTTTGGAAACCTAAAAAAGGTTATCAATAGAAAGCAAAGACTGATCCAATCTTAGCATCTTCAACTCCCAAAATTGTCATCCATGTTCCCTTAGGGAGAAAATTATTCATCCCATCCATCAAAGTTTATGATTTTTTAGAGTGTAATTCTAAAATATATTTGATGTAAACGATAAGAGGTCTCATCATGAGCTTTCTTACCATAATCATAGGGGACTAGTTCAACTGATGTCACCAACACTGCATAACAAAACAGGGTAATGGTTTATAATTATAAGACAAGGGATCTCATCATGAGCCAGCTTGTTTAGTTAAATTAGAACCAATGAATGGCATTGTCAACAACTAGCCACCAAACTAGGACAATGGCTTTTTATCTTACAAAATAAAGAAATAAGAGAAAAAAGAAGATGCAATACAAAAAATGTGGAAACATATCTGTTGGATTCATTCTTTTAAATTATACTCTGAAATGGATGGGAAACTAAATGATCAAATGGTTAACAAGTAACTCTGCCGAGACTATGAACGTTTGCTGGCAGCAGTGGCTCTACTTATGCCAAAGGAGTCATCTTACAAGCTAAGTAGGAGAAGTCTCTTGTTTTATCATTATCAACCAATTCAGATTTACTTAAACTTAGAATGTATTTAATTTTGAGATGAGAAGGAAATAGGAAAAATAGTTTTCATTATATTCAGAATTTATGATTACCTAGTGTTGATGCCTCGAAAATCGATGCAACAACATCAGGGAAAACCACCTGGTCCGGACCTTAATGTAGCTCCTTTTCCATTTGGTGTGGTGGCTCTGACTGGAAATAATGGGACCAGTTTCCCAATGATGAATAAAAAGGAGATGGATAAATGAGTGGTTTTCTAATAAAATGGTAATGGATGAATGATTTAATCTAAAAAACAAAAATATGAATAACTATCCTATCCAGAGAAATTTTTGTTTTTAGTGTAACATTTGATAATCTTTATCCACAAACAGGCATATAGATGACTCTATTGGTAAATAAAGACATTCATTCATATGAGAATTACTTTGTTCAAGTAGTTGAACCAAATAATCATTAAAACATTATTACACTTATCCTTTATATATCACTGATACATATATGACTAAAAGAATAACATTCCTTAAACATTTAATAGTGAAAAATATAAGGATTGTTGTTGAAAACACATACATATATCCAATGATAGCAAGAGTAATCAAATGATGATTCACATGAAATAATGAAACAAGATCATAGATAATAGTACCATATGTGTTGTGAATCATTCCCGATATCAGTCGCATTCAAATTCCTTTTTCCAACTTAGAAATACTTTCAAACCAAGGCAATAGTGCACATCCCATCAAAGCTTTTCTTCATTAGAATTTGGAATACTGGCCCAGTCTTTATAAAAAATATACCAGAAGCACAATAGTGCAACTTCCAGGTTTGAGTTTTATAAAAAACCCGAGAACCCTTTCTAAATGCATGAAAGGGTCTATAAATACTAATTAAACTAACTAACTATAAAAATAAAATGCTATTAATTGGTACAACTAAATCTTGAGTATCTCCTCCATAATAGGTTTGTTGGTAGTTGGCAGCATGATTCATTGTTTTAGCTGTTCTCCTTTTGATTTGAGTTGGCATATTGCAAGCATCGGTTCCAATTCTGGGGGACGACTAAGACGAGAATGGAGTTGAGCTGAGTATGTGGCATCATGGATTTCAGGAATGATACAACCGATCACATCGGTTAAACGTTTGAGAGTGTCCTTTTGACTGTATGGTTTTACTAAGAAAAACCAATAGGTATCCCATGTTAAACTTTGGATGCCAGCAATTAATCTTCCATTCTGCTCCAACTGTTGATTGCATGCTTTCTCCAATGTCTTAGCTAACAGCAATTTACCTAGGGTGCATTGTGAAATCATGTTAGATAGATAAAGAGTGTTAATAATTAGCTCAATTAAATTACTTTTAGATAATCTACATCTGGAAACCTCTCTCTCTTATTTCATCAGCTGTGACTGCCATTCTATGAAAAGAATCTCCTTGTGTGGTTCTAGGATTTTGGGTAGATTTGCTACCTGCCCTTCATTGGTGTCTTGCCAAGCAAGACAGTTTGTCAGAGTCTCATCGACTTGTTCCAAATCCTGCCTAGCATCGACTGATTTTCAACTATTGATGTCATTATATCACAAAGGGGATCAACCAGAGAAATGTGATGAAATAATAGTCTTAACTGTGTAACCAATGCTTTGTTAATTTGTAGCGCTTCCGACCAGAAATCTGCACGTTGCGGAAGACTCTTGAACTTCTCTATTTGAAGTGACAGTTGAGCGATTTGCTCATCTTTCGTTTTCATCATTAGTTCATTCATTGTCTTTAACCTGGCCAATGCTTCGAATAATTCTTTTTGCTTTTGTATTGCGCTTGAGTCTATTCTCTATTTCTCTTCAAGCAATTGCTTATTCATTTGATTTTTTAATTGTTGCTGTGTTGATAGTTATTGTTCCAACTGTTCAATTTTTTGTTGTGCTTCAGACACCTGTGATTGCAATGAAACAATTGCTTGGTCCTTTTCTTTAAGTAGATTACTTACTTCTGATGCCTTGTCCATAGTGGCTGCTGAATAAGCTCCGGCACACTGAGAAAGCTTTGTTAGGTCATCGGAAGGGTTAAACTCTTCTTTCCATACTACATTAGTTGACTCTGCTTGTGCTGGAAACATGAAGGATTGATCAAGTCTTCTCCTTTTCCTCTATATTTTCACTACAGCCCCGTGTTTTGGACTGTAAAAGACATCTAATGGAGGTATGTCCTCCACCTGCAAAATAATTTTATCGGAGGGATCTTTTGGAATCATTTATAAATCCGTGCTAGGGGGTAGGTCGCTGGTTCCTTCATTCGAAACCGTTGTTGACGCTATATCTTGTCCATATGTTACTTTGGGTGTATTGGAACCTTTTGGACCTTCCAGATTGCTTATAATGGAGTCAAATTCCTACCATTCTTGGAGTAGTTTAGGATCAATCTGAGTATCCTCATTGATATTTTCACCACCCTTGTCCTATTCTTTTTTCTACTCTTTCTCCTGCTCTTGTTCTTTTCCTCCTTCAAGAATTTTTCCTACAGCAGGAGCTTTGTTAATGATTTGTTGTTCAAGCTCGCTTGATTGTGTTGTCAGGGTAGTAGCTAATAAGTCTAGAGGTAGAGTTTACAACCTCTGTTCTCTGAGCTTATTGAATTCTACTAGCCTTTCATCATTATATCTCATTTTGGCCAGCGCTTGTACCTGGAATAACAACTCTGCCGAAGAAAACGAGTCATCAAAATCATCTTTCTCATGATCAAACCTTGTAAGTTTGTCTTGTTCAAGCACGGTGTAGGCAACTTTCCTTGGATCAAATTGCCTATTAGGAATGGTTGCAAGATTAAGCATATTTATTTTCTCTACCTCCTTCTCTACATGCTTGTAGTCATGCAAAGTATAAACACTGCATCTCAAAGGAAAAGTAGGCCAAGCCTGCTTTTTTGAAATCCTAAGAGTCTTGGATGTTCCTGAGGTTGTAATTTGATAGGTCAATTCTCAGGGTAAGAGCTTGTCAGGTATGTACAGAGGAAGGACATGAGGTCTTGCAAGGCTACCAGAAACCCTTATGTATGTGAACTTATCCTCCCCAAACCAATTTCCTACAACAGTTAGGTCAATCTATGCTTCCGACGAAATCTTTGGGGCATGCTTATCAAAAATGGCATAGTAAATAGGCAACATAAAACCATTATAGATTTGGTACAAGTGGTCCTTATAGTGCACTTTCCACAACTTTTGGTCATAAATGTGAATTGGCATGGGGTCTTGTGAAGTCCATCTCCACCCCGGTACAGGAAATTCAGAATTGAAACAAAGAGTATCTAAAATATAAGCACTAAAATAAAACGGAGGAATAGACCTATCGGTCACGCGAGTTTTATTTCTAAACTCAAGAATTGCAGTGGCTAATTTATCTGACAATATATTTCCCCAATCCATTACTTCACTGTTAACTTCTGCTTCCATTAAAGGAACCATTTCAATAGTGAATTTTGCAGAATCATGTAATCCCCAAATTCTACACATCATTGCCCTGGCATAACAATAAGGAGAACATAATGAATCTACAGAGTACTATCCTGAAGATTCATGTTTGTTATTTGTGGGGTTTGGTCTCCACTCCAGAATTGGGGTCGATCCAGTCTCATTCTCACTTGTAAACTTCTCAATAAAGGCTTTATTTTATTTCTTTTGAGGCTTAGGCAAGTGATACATTTTCCTTAAATCATCAGGTTGAAATGAACCGAAGACCCTTCCGACAACTATGCAAAATGTTCTATTTAAAACTGGGATCTCCTCTACTGCCCATCGCACTACATCAGTGTATGGAAGAATTTTTTCACAAGTTGCTATTCTGTGTAGATATGAGTCAGCTAAATCTTTTAGGAAGGCCTCTGATTTTCTAGTTGAATCTGCGGTAGCTTGTACTGATATTGTTTCAGGCTCCTCTTCTTCAATTAGATTATATATTCTTTTCCAGCTTGTGTTTCCAAGGCCCAGATACGTAGTGTCTGAAATCAATCCCTTTTTGCTTGGTCCTGGATCAATGGTGGATCGCACTGTTACTACGGGAGCCACTGCTACCGCAGATCTCTTGGATTTCTTTCCCATTTGGCTTGAAATTTTTGTTTCAGCGAAGCTCTGCGTAAGGAATAAAATGAACGTGATATAGAGAATAGATGGTGTGAGCCAATATGAAAGAATTACATCAATTAGTGAGTAATGAAAGATTAAAATAATAGTACCGGAGATACAATCTCATGGAAGATCTCGGCATAACTGCTTCATTAATTGGCCCCTTATCCTGTCAATCATTTTAAATACCCATCATATCGTTTATATGCCGAATGATTCATTCAAGCGTGGATTAAGTTTTTTGGCGGATAATCACAAGTAAATCGCAATTGGGAATGGGAAAGATTTTAATAATAATCCACAATAATGCATGCAAGACTTTTAAATCTATTTTGAAACTTGCACCTTGATTTATTGGATCGCAATCGAGGATGAGCTCGAGTCATAATACTATATTATTACAAAATTTCCGATCCCCGATGGCAATACACCTTATCGCATCGGGAGATTTTAAAGGTGTCTTAACATGCGTTGCATCACATCCCCGATTGCAGATAGTGATATCGAATCAGAGAAATAGTGGGAGGGCTTTTTGTTATATTTGTTGCTTGCCTTTCACGATCACCGATAGTTATTCACTTTTCAGATCGGGGTAAATCAATGGGTCTTTATATTATGTTTTCCTTGTTGTTGCGATATGCGATCTTGCAATCGCTTTATCGCAATAATAAATAATTTTATATTTATTCATAAGACCAGTTTCATATTTGTTCAAAAGGTTTATAATATTACGTTTCCTTTGACCTTTTGATGAAAGATTTTGTAATGATGAGTTGATACCAATTTTATTCACACATCTATGTTTAAAAGGGACCCATTTCATATTATAGTTAGAAAGAAAAATTTTATGAAATGGGGGGTTGTTGTACAACACAACAATTGGTGATTCGCTAGGAGAAATAGTTATCTCTGAAAAATGTTGAAATACTTAACCTTTATTTATATAAAAATCTTATCTAAGAGGAGAATTCTAATATAACTAGGTATACATAAATTCTGAATCTAATAATAGTTATTTCTGCTATTTTCTTCTCTTGTTAAAATTAAATACATTCTAAGTTTTAAACTAGCCTTAATAGGTTGATAATGATAAAACAAAGAACTTTTCCAACTTAGCTTTATAATGACTCCTTTGTCATAGGTAGAGCCTCTGCTGCCAGCAAAAATCTATAGTCTCGACAGGGATACCTTTTAACCATTTAATCGTCCATTATCCCATCCATTTCAAAGTATAATTAAAAGAATGAATTCAAAAATATGCCTTCATATTTTGTATCACTTTTCTGTTTTCTTATTTTGCAAGATAAAAATCCATTGTCCTGGTTTGGTGGCCAACTATTTGACAATGAAATTCACTGGTTGTAATTTAACTAAACAAGTTGGCTCGTGATGAGACCCCTTGTCTTATAATTATAAGCCATTACCCTATTTTGGTATGCAATATTGGTAATGTCAGTTGAACTATTTCCCAATGATCATGGTAAGCAGGCTTGTAATAAGACCCCTTATCTTTTATATCAAATATATTTTAGAATTACACTCTGAGTAATCATAAACTTTGATGAATAGGATGAACAATTTTCTCCTTAAGAGAGCATGGATGACAGGGTAAGAGTTGAAGATGCTAAGATTGAATCAATTTCTGTTTTTGTATTGATAACGGTTTTTTGGCCATTTGAAAACATTAAAATGATTTACAATACTTCTAAATCTTGAGAAGATTTCACAAAAATGGAATGGGGTTTCAAAATCTAAATATACCTAATTTCCTAGAAATTTTCCTTTTTTTTAAGGTTTCCATTTTTAAAAGTAAATATCAAAACTAATTCTTTTGAGAAACTTTTCAGTATAGTAAATGCCAATGGAAGATATCTTACAACTTTATTTTCGAATAATCCTAAAAACTATGAGCATAAATTTTGTTGAAAATTGAATATTTACAAAGGGAGAAGGGGTTATGTCCTCAATTGAAGATTTTTTTCAAGATAAGGCCATTTACATGAAGAGAATCTCTCTTACATAATATATCTTGCAATATGAAAGTAGAATGGCCTATTTTCTCGTTGATTTGAAATGGTCCGAGCCACATTTTTTGGAACTTAGTGTGTTTTCCTTTATCCTCATGGGCTTTGTCCCATTTCAAAACTATATCACTAACTTGTAATTTTTTTGAACTGGATGAAGTTGAATCAAAAGACGACTTGATAAATTGCTGATGTTTTGCATGTATAATTCTAGCTTTTTCCCTTTCTTCTTCTAACTTTAAAATTTGATCATGTCTTAGTTGAATAGAAGATGAGGGACTTTCTTCAACAAACTGCACTAAGGCTAGAGATGGAAGTATCAAATTGGTTGGTATGACAACTTCCTTCCCATATACAAGATTAAATGGAGAAGTACCTACGGAAGCCTTATGTGTTATTCTTTCAGCCCATAGTGCAAATATCAGAGATTTATGCCAATTTTTATGATTCTGCTCAATAGTTCACTTAATGTTTTTGATAAGATTTTTATTGGTGGATTCTGCTAAACCATTATCTTGGGGATAGTAATTCGCAGAATATTTCAATTTAAACCCTCTTGTGATAGCAAACTCAAACATAGAATCTAGAGAAATAAGATACATTATCAAAAACAAGAACATTTGGGACACCAAACCTGGTAATAATGAATTGATCTATGAATTTTATAATTGCCTCAGAGTTTGTTTTCTTCAGAGGAATTTCTTTAACCCACTTAGTAATGTAATCAGTAGCAGTAAGGATATACTTATGTTATTTGGATGAATGTGGAGTGATTTCCCCATTGATATCCAATCCCCATTGTTCGAAAGGTTGTTCAATGTTGACTGGTTGCAAAGGGAAAGCTAGTTTTCATTGTCTTTCATTGGAGATTTGACAACTTTGGCATTTCCTTACGTGTTCATGAGTGTCTCTGAATAGGGTGGGCCAATAATATCTAGCATGAATGATTTTGTGGGCTATTGTATCAGCTCCAAACTGTCCTCCTGCTAGTCCGTCACGTAGCTCCTGCAAAACTTTTTGCGCTTCAGGTTTTTCTAGGCATCTTAGTAGAATTGAATCATAATTTCGCCTAAACAGTACATCATCTACAATTATGAAGTTTTTCGCTTTTAATCTAATGGCACGTTTGTTTTTATAGGAAAGATTAGAAGGAGCGTATCCATTTTTTAAATAGAAAATCAGATCTTTATATTGTGATTCAGGATCTGTGATACTTATCTGATTGATTTCTTCAGTGTGTTCTATACCTTCTGATTCTTGAATATTGGATGCTCCTACTAATAACCTGCAAAAACCTTGGCCTCTGACAATCTTTGATGGTTTGATTTCTAAGTCATATTCTTGAAATGTTGTGACCCAATTTTCTCTTTTTTCTCCTAATTCCCTTTGAATTAGTAATTGTCTTACTGCTGAAAAAGGAACTATAACTCTTGTGTGAGCTTTTAAGAGGAAGGGTCTATAGTGTTTGAAGGCTTTGTACACAACAAAGGCTTGCTTTTCAACTTCTGAATAATTAGGTTCAACACCTTGAAGATTTGAACTGTAAAATGAAATTGGTGCCTCCAAGTTTTGATCATTAATTTGAGTCAGCACTGCTACATAAGACGAGGTGGATGCGAGAGTATACAGTATGAAATGACTTGAAAAATTGGGAGTGCTTAAAGAAGGGGCATTAATTACTGATTGTTTGATAAAATCAAATGCCTCTTTTTTTGTAGATCCCCATCTTAACACTGAATTTTTCTTAACCATTGTTTTCAATGGTAAAATAATCTAGGAAAAATCTGGAACGAATTGTTTAACAAAGTTAATTTTACCCAAAAATGACTGCATGGATTTTTTTGTTATGGGGGAATGGAATATCAGAAATCTCTTTAATTCTATCTGGATCAATATAAATATCATCTTTGGAAACGATGAAGCCCAAGAGATTTCCTTTATTAAGAGAAAAAAAAGGACTTTTTTGGATTGAGGAGATACCATACCTTCTGCAGCGTTTGTTTTAAATCATGTAAATGATTAGACCTTTTCTTAGAAAATATAGTAATATCATCTAAATAGAAAACTACTATTTTATTAATCAATCCTTTGAATGTTATATCCTTTTCTCTTTGGAATGTAGCTCCTGCATTGATAAGTCCAAAAGGCATTTTTTGGTAAGCATAAGTTCCCCATTTAGTTCTGAAGGTAGTTTTAAGCCTGTCATCAGGATGGACCAAAATCTGGTTATATCTTGAAAAACCATCTAAAAAGGACATTAACTTAGAACCAGCTACTGAATGGAGTATCTGCTCCATGGTAGGTAAAGGGAAGTTATCTTTTTGGCTTGCTTTATTAAGATTTCTGAAATATATGCAAATCCTGATGTCGCCATTTTTCTTTCTAACAGGCACCATATTGGACACCTAGTTTGAATGTTTGACAGGAAAAATGATCTTAGCCTTGAAGAGTTTGTTTAGTTCAGTTTTTATTTGACTCTGTAGGTTAGGATGGATTTTCCTTAACTTCTATTGGACAGGTTTTTGTTCAGAAAGAATTGGAATAGTATGTTGAATGATCGATGCATCATATTCTTTCATATCATCACATTTCCAAGCGAAGACATATTTATTTTTTCGTAATAACCTAATAAATGATGTTCTTTCATCCAAAGAAAGTCCTAATCCCAAATTGATGTTTTGAGGGTTTTCCTCAGTACCTAGGTTTATCAATTCAAATCTTAAAGTGGAACTCTAGAGCTTTGAATTGGTCACCTATTTAAACTTGTCTTTAATATCATAAAGATCTTCTAGCTTAACCACTAGTTTTGGTATTGAGTTTTATTCTTGCTTTTACTTCATTTGAAGGTCATGATCACTTTCATCAATGATTTGATCATCATTGGACTTGTTGGAAGTCAAGAAATTTAAAATGTCTTCGTCATGATTGAACACTCGCCAATTGGTGACATTGTCGGGAATTGATGGTCTAAAAATTAACTCTATTGAAAATCTATCTGGGTTGTAATCTTCGGAAGGTAGGATTTTAGAAGAAACATTAGCTAGCAAGTCTGCTACTACATTCTGGGATCTAGGGATAGGAGAAATATTGAATGCTAAAAATTGAGATATGAGTTCCTGCACCAAAGACTGATAGTGTTTGAGATGACTAGAAAGACAGTGAATTGTATTTCTAACTTGTTTTATGACAATTTCTGAATCACCAAACAATTTCAAATATTGGACTTTAAGACCAATAGCTTTATAGAGTCCTTGAACTAAGGCCTCATATTCAGCCGTATTATTTGTTCATTCAAATTCCAATCTACATGATAACATAGTTTTTTCTCCTTCAGGGCTAACTAAAATACACCATGCTCCTACACCTTCACTAGATTTAGACCCATCAAAGTATAGTGACCAAAATAAAAAGTTATCAACAATTTTATTTACAGTTTCCTCAGCAATATTGACACATCTTGATCTATCGGTTTGTGAAAATTTTTCAATTTGGGATGTGAAATTATTTACTAAGAAAGGAGATGGTTGGGCAGTGAAATTTCCAAAGAATGATGCAGAAGAGTAATTCCCCAAAATAATGTTATTGAATGCTATTGGTTGATTCTCCTGTTCAAATTTAGTGACAGTATGGGTCATATGTTTCTCCCGATCGATTTTGATTTGATTTGGCTTTCCTTTATAGGGTAGCCACATATGGGACCAATCAGTAGAAATATAACTGTGGAGCTTCTCAGACCAATCCCTACTCAAAATTAAACCATAAAATTCAGGTATATTGGCAATTAAAATATCAATTCTCTGAACCACTCATGGATCAGCTGATAACCTGACAGTTACGTAGTTGATTTCCCCTAAAACCTGGACCTTGGTTCTATCCAACTGCACAATATGAATTGTAGACTTTTGGGGTTCAATGTTCAGTTTGGAACAAACTGAAGCTGACATTATGTTAGAGGATGCCCCTAAGTCAATCAAACAATTGTGTAGATTTCAATTATAGATCTCATAGGTCAAGAAAAAAGGGGGAGTATGAGAATTTGATCTGTCTCCGATTAAAACTGCATCAGTAGCTTCAACTCTACCAGGAGGTGGTTGACCCGAATCATTTACAGCTTTGGAGAAGACAACATTAGGAAGAGGTGAAGAAGGTACTACATTTAGTTCCTTAAGAAGTAGTTTCTGCTAATGTTTGAGTTTGCTAAGTTCAAACATAGTAATGTTTGCCTTTGTCTTCTTCATATCATCAATAATATTGTAGTCCATTGAATCTGATACTACCTGTTATCACCGAAAAGATTTCAAAGGAAAAGGCTAAGGT
Source organism: Pinus taeda (assembly GCA_000404065.3). Lineage (NCBI taxonomy): Eukaryota > Viridiplantae > Streptophyta > Pinopsida > Pinales > Pinaceae > Pinus > Pinus taeda. The sequence goes on from APFE030653717.1 coordinate 45,531, forward strand.
AAGGGAGAATTGGCATTAAAACTATGTTTTGGTGATTACACAGCAGTTTCGTAGTGCGCGCTACGAAACTGCTGAAGATAATGCGTAATGTGTAGCAGTTTTGTAGCGCGCTACGAAACTGCTGTAGCTGCATATTTTGATATAGTTGACCAGTTTTGAGGAACAAAAGGGAAACCTTTTTGAAAGGGAGTTTATGAGTAAGGATGATCCACACAACACAAACATCTAGCAAGGGCTTATATCTCATGTCATCTTCACATTGCCGAGACAGCTAAAAGGTTAGGTTTGTTAATAGTCTGAGATGGAGTATATGCTCATATCGTCTTTGGTGAGAAGCAATTCATTCCAATGGGATTCTTTGCATCAACTATACTAGTAATTACTCTTGGGAACACTGTGGAAGCAACAAATATGAAGGAGAAGTTAAAAAGGCTCGCTACATGCCACATAATTCATTTTGTCATTGCAACGAAGACAGTGAGCTCAAATCTTTATGTGTTTGATTACAGTAAGCATCCATCAAAGGCTCCTCAAGAAAGGGTTTTCAATCCCGGATTGATATTGAAAGGTCATTCTGATGAAGGATATGGTTTGACATGAATTCCTCTAAAAGAAGGTCACATACTAAGTAGTTCAAATGATGCACAATATGCTTGTGGGATATAAACGCTGCATTTGGAAAGAATTTCCTTAAGATAGTCACACATCAAGTAAGGTTTTGTTTCAGATTTTGATGGTCTTCCTTGGTATAATCTTTCTTGAAGAATTATACATTTCCATTCAGTTGTGGGAGGCCTGGGAGCAGTGGAAGATGTTTCATGGCATTTCAAGGATTAATACCTTTTTGGCTCTGTTGGAAATGATTGTCATTTTATCATATGGGACATGCGTACACCTGCACCTAAAAATCATCAAAAATCAGTTGTAATTCATCAAAGTGAGTGTTTTCGCAGCGCGCTACGAAATCCCTGTAGCAGACTGTTTTAGCAGAAAAAACTCTGTTTTCTGCGTTTACTAGTAAATTTCCAGAAGGGTTTCTGAGCAGCTGAAAACTTAATTTTGAAAAATGAAAGAGGCTTTTATTCCTAACATACCAGGCTACAAAAAACTCTTTCAGTTTCCTCAAATTCATTCTGATCTGGGATAAACGGGTAACCAAAGTTGCACTACGAAACTACTGTAGGTGCAGTTTTTCATCTCCTGTTTGCCACGTGTTTTTCAAGGACAGTTTCCGAACAGCTGGAGGAAGGTTTTACAAAACCAGGAGAGGTTTTTGTTCTAGACAACATGGGCTACAAAAACCTCCTTCAGTTTCGTAAAATATGTCATGGATGAAGAGATAAAGGCTCTGCAATTTTCAAGGATATAAACCTAAAAAACAGGGAAACATGTTCCCTAATTTCTAGGGTTTGTCATCAGCAGTTGGGTGACCACGTGGGAGGCTTCATCAAGTTCGACATCATGGAGTTTTAGGTGTCAAATAATGTGTTAAATGTTTATGTAAGGTTTTTTTGATCATAATGAGGAGTTACACTCCTAATTGGTTTAGGTCTCTAGGACTCCTAGCTAGTTGTCTTTTGTATTAAATAGTTAGTTTAAGTGTCAATAGGTGTCAAATAAGGAGGAATTCGACTTCCCCTCATGCTGGAGGAGGAAGCTCCAAGTAGTTAGAGTTATGTTGCTATATATAGCTGAATTATCTATGTAACAAGGGTTGGAAAATGTTATAGAAGAAGACTACTTTTGTAAATGCTATGCAGGGACTGATATATATAGAAGCAATTGGACTTTTCTGAAGCTGAGATTCTTAGTGTACTTCAGTGAGCTTTATCTTTTATCTTTCATATGTTTTACTTCCATAGTCTTAATGCTTATTACTCATAATTCATGGAGGAACATGCTCTGACTTCCTTTAAGTGTTGAACTATGGTGAATTGAGTTCTTAGGTCCTATCTTTGGATGTTTTTCTTCAATGTTTTAATACTTATTACTCAGAATTCATGGTTACTCATGCTCTGACTTCCTTTAGGTATTAAACTCTGATCAATCCTTTAAATTCTTTCCTTTTGAATACCTTGATGTATCATTACTCAGAATTCATGCCCACATGCTCTGACTCCTATGAACTTCAAGTTATTGAGACTTTCCTTAATGTGTCACTCTTTCATTGAAGTATATACAAGCCTCAGTTTTATAAGAAGATTTATTTGTTATCCTTATCTTTCTCACTGACTCCATAGCCCAATGGTAGCAAGCCTTCATCTTTTCAACCTACAAACACACAAAACCAAGATAGAGTTAGCCATCTATATTATCATTAATCAATATCATTAATCTTTG
>APFE030653727.1:0-40880 GCA_000404065.3 Pinus taeda
AAATATATTTAAATTTACTAATAGATATTTACATACAACAATGTATTAAAAATATTTATTATAGGAAAAGATATATTTATAAACATTAAAAAAATTAAAAAATAAAATCTTGAAGGAAATGTGATCATTTTCGGGAGAAACAAATAATGTAAAGATTTTGTAAATATGACCACTCATTAAAAAAAAAACATTATTTCTTGACTTTGCAAAATAGACTAGATAAAAAAAGATCATCAAAATATTCTTGAAGGAAATTTATTTCAAGTATTAGCAAAAAAAAAAATATTTCAACAGTAATCTTGACACAATAAATTATTAAAATACTCTTCAAGATATATTTAATAATACTTGGAGGGACACTATTAAGAACTAATTAGTTGTCAAAAGTTGTGATACCTAAAATTAATTAAAATAGATGTACAATATCAATCCTCCTGCAAACTATTGACAAGATTGTCTCCCAAGATTGTCTCCCTTGTTCATTGCCAAGTAATTACTAACATAGAATTACATACATATATGGAAATATAATACAAAAATTGTAACATTCATAAACATTACCATCCGAATCCAAACACATAAACACACAAACCACTCAAAGCATCCAAACACAGATGTACAAACCATTCAAGAAAAGCAATGCATACTACATTAAAGAGGAGAATGATATGTTCATATCAAATAAAGAAAACATAATGTGAATTTTGAAGCTGATCTCAAACATATATAATAATGATCATCTAAAATGTGACATTGTTGCCCTCAATTAGAACGGGATTATATCCATTTAACATCAGATTTATCATAAGCTGAGAATGATCAAAACCCTAAAAATACAAATCTTTCCTCAAATTCTACACTCCAAAAAAATATTTACACTTAAAAAAATTGATAAATCTGATATTAAATAAATCTAAATTAATATATTTTAAATAAATTAACAAAATACTACCATTTAACCATAATATAACTACGAATGTCTAAATTTTGATCACCTATGCTTAAAATAGGTAATCTTTAGTTGGGTCTTTTCATTAATAATTAATGCCTCTAACTTACCTAAAATAGCGTGTTAAAACCTTAAGAAATAGTAATGCGGCTGTTTTTCTAAATGTTGTCCATACTGGCTTAACTTTGCCCCCGTGCGTGGGGTTTGGATATGTGATTTTTTAAATATTATTAATTTTTTAAATTAATATATAAATATTTGTTTTAAATAACTAAATATTATATTATATTAATATATATATATATATATATATATATATATTAAGTTTATATTATATATTTATTTTGTTATTTTTGATTTTTTTAAAGAATGAAAACCAATGTATGGGTTATCAACTGGTGTTATTATGTTATTTATATATATATATAAATATAATATTATATATATATATATAAAAAGGGAATTTGAATTTTTTTTTTGTATATTTATTTAATATATTGATTTAAGGAAAAAATATAAGGTATTATTTACCTTGTTAGTATAGTTTGCTTTTTAAAACATATTTATTTTTGTGCTTATGTTAGTTTTATATTATTATTAGTTATAGTAATTGGGTTTTTGTTAATTTTTGTATGTATTTAATTAAATAAATGTCTATTACTTGATTTTTTTAACTAACAGATTTTAATTGGAATATTGGTGGTTGTATTTAGTCCTAAATAGAATTAGTATTAATTTATTATTCCAATATTATTAAATTGTAATTATTTATAAATTAATTATTAATTCATAATATTTTATGTGGTAAGGCGTTCCCTCTAAAATTAACTCTCTCTGCTGACCCGTCATCTTTGTAGGCCATAGGATTCTATCTTAGACAATTCCAAACGTTTCAACTGTTCCATAAAATGGTTACAAAATAGTTACAAATCCGTTTGGAAAACGGTTTGTGCACTGGTCAACATAACCAATTACTGCGTGGTATCAATCTCATTACTTTTGGCTTCGCAATGTCCACAGAGCTCTCATTACTTTTGGCTTCGCAGTGTCCGCAGAGCATAGGGGGAGAGCAGACTGGTTAGCATAACCAATTACAGCGTAGCATGGTATCAATCTCATTACTTTTGGATCTCATTACTTTTGGCTTTGCAGTGTCAGCAAAGCGCAGGAGGAAAACTGGAGTGGTGACGCCAACGAGTACAACAATGCAACTTTCTGGGTGTACATTTTGGACATCGGCGTTTCTGTTTCTTCCGGTGAGCCAGGCTCTTGTCCTGGCCTTCACCGGGTGCCTATGCTGCACAAGCGTTTTGAAACCTAGCGGATGGCGGATCTAGGGCATGGGCAATCATATTGTTTTTATTTGTTGGATAACGTTCTTGATTGTCGAGGAGCCAGGTCGCGAATATTTCTGGCATTTTGATATTTGTGTTTTGAAATTGGGTGACATTTCTCTTCGTCAACTGTTTCAATCATTTGGAGTAACACAACTCAAGTTCCCCTTCTCTGACAAGGAAAAGATTGTTAACATTTGTTTCGGTTAAACCCTTTTGCTAAGTCAGATTGGTAGTGGGCTTCAAGGCTCTGTGATCACTCCTTGCTTCCCTTCTTCGCCTTATAACCATAGCTACCAAATACGCCCGTATCGGAGAAATAAATATAGAAATTTGGCAATTCGATTCGAACATCAAATAATTCGATGAAAAATCAATTCGGTTTATTGCAGGGATTTACAGAAAATTCACGGTTTATTGCGGGGCTTTGTTAATTTGTGTTCTTTAGAATAGTAAGACAGTAATCTTTAAGCACAAAATAGATAGTTGTCGAATGGCATGTCGGAAATGGAAAGGTTGCTCGATTGTAGGTAGGAAATGGAAACAAATTTTGAGTAGGTAGGAAATGGAAACAAATCCTGAGTAGAGAAAATTTTCTAATTTTCAAGTTAAAGGGTTTAAAATACTGAGAAAACAAATAAAGTAAATCTTAAAAAGTAATTTTATAAAATTAATGATTTTTCTAATATAAATATATTTAATTAAGAAAAATTTATAAAAGTATTTTAATTTTAATTTTAAACATGTATTAATTATAAAAGATTTTAGATAAAATTTGAAATTAGAGAAAGGTAGTTTTGAGTTTAGAATATTTAATTTCTAAATAAATACTAATCATAAAACATTTTTAAATAAGATTTGAAAGTAAGAGGGAAGTTTTGAATTTTGAAAAGAAAAGAGATTTTTGGAGATAAGACAAATGTGATTATAGTTTTGGTAAGTAAACTGTAATTTTAAAATTGTTTATATTGATTAAAATTATTAAAAATTATTTAAATTTCTAAATGAATGGGAAAAAATTGATGAGACATTATTGCTACAAGAAAAAGAGTATAAATGTTGAAATGTTTAAGATATCTATTCTCGAATTTTTTCCGAATTGAAAATTTTCCAATCGAATTTTTATCGTATCGTATCAAATTCGAATTCGAACTTGGTAACTATGCTTATAACTCCTTGGATCAGCAATTTTAATTTTTTCATTTGGGAAAAATGAAATAACGTGTATTCAAAATGCCTGGGATCGTTGTAAAAATCATTGTTATGATGGTGTTTTGATCTGTGTGTGCCAATCTGCACTTGCAGGACAGGTGTACGCTGAACGGTGGAGTTCAATCTGGGGTGTGTTTAAAGAGGTTCTAGAATAGGAGGTGGTTGCTTGCTCCACAAGTATAGTGCTCGCAGATGCTCACTCCCAATCTAGTTTAGTGCATTCTCACAGGTTTGGTTGTGCGTTATGCCATAAGGTTGGCCATGTTGTTCTCTGTAGTGTCGAAACGTTGTAGCGGGGAATGCTGCTACTGAGTACCAGGGCGGGTCAAATCTAAAGCACTGCACGGTTCCTGCTGCAGGGAAAATCACCATGTGACGGGCAACTAGCACGTCAAATTCCATATGTTCCCTCAGCAGCAGGCCTAGAATTTGACATCCCACAGGACGTATTTTTTATTTTAGAACGTATTTGACGGCACGGAGAAAATCTTCCATGTTAGGTTAGATGTGTGGTATACTTTCCCAACCCGTCGTTTTGACGTTTAGTTTCACAAGGAAAACATAAAAATCTATAATATCTATAATAGGTATTAGGATTCTGAGCCTATCTCTTGAAATCTGTGACTACTGTCAGTAAGTACTAGGTTGAAGTCATACGGGCCTATGGCTTAATTAATTCCTAGTGTGCATACTAGCCTTGAGTATATGATGTGTTCTCCAAATCAATTGTTTTTTCTTTTCGCCGTTCAATCTTTATCCTCGATTCAGCCACGTTTACTGTAAAATTCTGCATTTCTTGTCAAGTCAAGGGTACGTTATGAGAAATTCCTTTAATTTCGTTGTGCCAGTGAGAGTTAATCTTATCTACAGTGTTCTCAAATTCGAAAAAGCTATGATTTTTCATTAATTTCATCGCTTGGTTTGCGTTTGGGTTGCAACTTGCGAGCCGCGGCCCATACCGGTATATGTCTTCCCGCAGATGGTATTTTTGTGTTTGTTTTTGAACTTCCCCACACTATACTATACTGGTTTGTGGATGCTCCTTACTGTGTTGTTACTATTTTAGAGGAGCTGTTTCGATATAGTTACTATTTGGACGCAACCCAGAATTTGCTACCGGTCACTATCTGCAGGTATGTCAATTACTCACTGGCTTTTTTCTATCAGAAGTGGTATGTTCAAATGTCACAGGTCCCTTGAAGGTTGTTGCTTATTTGTCTGGGAAGAAATTGTTTGGGCAGGCCGCAGAACCCTCTACAGCTTTGGCGGTTAACATTGAACTCATTTGTTTTGTTTCTAGGGTTTAAATCCTGGTTCATTTTTGGGGTAGATATTTATTTAGCCGGTCAAATTTTGGGATAAAGATGTGTTGTTTGCACTGAATTAATGCAATGAATAGATTGCATTAATCCTTATCTATTTTCTTGCTCTATTTTTAGGATGAGTTGATTTATTACCAGAGCAATGGTTGGATTGAATACGTGTTGTTTTGTCTGTCTTTTCGCTCACAATATGAACCATGAACAAATGGTTGAATTGTTTTGTCTGTCTTTTCGCTCACAATATGAACCATGAACAAATGGTTGAATGGCCAACCCACTGTCTCTGTAATAAATATGTTGAGAAAATTGCTAAATGTTATATATATATGAAATAGTTGTGTATTAATTGTCGTTCTTTGTGTCTGATGGCAATGAAAATCCAATTTATGTAAGTTGATCAGATCAGCCTTTGTCATATTAAAGATTAAGATTTTTTATCGTGCCTCGTGGTCTTTTCTTGAAAGCGTTTTTACTTGAAGAGAATTCTTTTGGAATGTTCTGTAAGTTTGGCGTTTTACCAAATAATTAGTTGAAACGTTGTCTAAGCAATAAAAAACAACCCCATCGAGTAGTCATACATGCCTTGGCTAGAGCTTTTCTTTTGTAATTGTGGTAGGCGTTGAATTACAAGTCTACTTGTGATTGAAGTTGAATTATACAGGTCTAATGTTCATGGTCTGCACATTTTTGTGACTTGTAATTTTTTAGGTTGTTAGTGACATATTGGTTGTCTTTTTTCATTGAAATTATAGTGGCGAGATTTGATTACGAAGACGTATTTAAATACAATTGTTATGAAAAAAATTCCACAACGAAAAAATCCTGTACGGATCCATTCAGAAGTATACATATCAGAGATTTGAAAATGTATTTACAAGAATTTCAGTATCACGAACACGCAATGAACCATGAAAAATATTCCTTCTTCAAAGAATTTGCAACGTGATTTATATTCATAGATTTCTCCCCTTTTTGAATCTTTTTGAGGTTTTTGGGCTGTTTCTGGCCCTTGTAGGTTGAAGATAGTAAAAAATAGGTTGATTGTGTTAGGGCTCACATGCATCCGGATATTGAGTACTTTCTATGCCATTGTTTTTCTTCCTCACTTGAAGGTTGTTATGGTCTGGTGTCTGGAGGGAATTTGCACTATTCATAATTAATTAATACTTTCTTCTAGTTTATGTTTAATAGAGGATCTATGTATTGAGATATTCCTATTGATAAAAAAAATTGTAGTTTTTCCAAAAAGTTTGACTTTTAATGAAGTATAATCATTGTTTCTGTATTTTCTCTAGATGATTTATTTATAGTCCATGATTTATTTATAATCTCACTAGATAATTTATTTATAGTCCATGGATTGTAAGTTTTTTGCAAAGATTTTATAAATCTGAGCTATAAATCTGATAGAGTACAAATCTGCAATTTCAATCTAACAAGAATCATTATAAATAATAGTCATTATCAGCCTCCATTTGATGACTTATTGTGTGTTTTGGAATAAATTTACAAAAATTATTAAAATAGAGTTTTCCGTGACACTCACATATTTAGTTAAAACGTAAAATGAAAGGTAAAAAAAATACAAAAACGTCGTCAAATTTTAATTTGACAGGCAAAAAGAATTTGAAATTCCAGGCCTGCTCAGCAATGGTTAGCGATTTACATAGAGAAGCAACATGAATAACAAGAAAATGACGAGTGGGAACCTAGTCTCTGATTGAAAAGTCTATGACGGGCAAATTGCCCTTCAAACTCCATGTTGCCCCGTTGTGGTAAGCAATTTACATAGAGAGGCAAGAGCTATTTCCACCTCCATAGATCTATTAAGAGACTCCCAAATTGCCCTTCAAACTCCATGGTGCCCTCATTGTGGTAAGTGATTTACATGAGCTATTTCCACCTCCATAGATCCATTAAGAGACTCTAAAGACAGTCTTGGGAGACGGGTTCTGACATCGGCTATGGCTATCAACCCGTGTACATCCTTTCCCGACGAGCAGATTCCGATTAACAAGAGAATGTGTCGATGTCTCTGTATGTATTCGCATCATGACTTATGCAACCATGATGGATCCTAGAAATTGTGTTGACAGTATGCCATGCTTTTGGAGGTTATGGCATGGAGCATACATGATTGTATATGCTCAAGTTTTTAAATTATGCGCAGGCTAATGAAATTCAAATTTGAATTCGTTCTGGAAAATCAACCCTAACCTCATTTCCTTCAAAAACCCAAACCTCTATCCGAACCATGCCCATTATCGTCGATAGAAGAACTCTAGAATTGGTAAGACTTCATCTAGACGTCAGTTGATCGGGGAGAACTCCCACATGATGCCCTGTACAGATAATAGGGTTTCCTCAGCCTGCTTGTTGCCGAAGCACATACACAGAACAATGCATAAAAACGTGGTTCGAAACTGGTACACAATACTAACTGCTCCAACTGCTGTGGGTAGCTTCGAAACTACTAACCACTCCAACTGTTGTGGGTAGCTTCGTTACTCAGTTTTTCCACCCGGCGACGTATGCTACATTCCCTCACCTTCCAAAAGGCAGATTGGAAATATTGGTTGCCGTGAACTAACATCTCTTTTGTGGACATCTCTTTTGTGGATGCTCCGCGCCTGCAGAATTCATTCCCATCATTGCGTGGAGGTCTTTAAGTTTCCGGGAGCCACAGGATCGAATCTCATCGGCCTAATTCGGTTCATTTTAAGTTTCGGGAGCCCCAAGATCGAGACGATCGAGTCTCGTCCGCTTAAGTCGGTCCATTTTAAGTTTCAAGGACTCCCAAGATCAAATCTGGTTGGCTTAAATCGATCCATATCGCTTTGTTCGCAGCTCGGGGCCAGGTGCCATGATGGCAGATCAACAGAGAATCTACCCGCTGACTACAGATGTCGAGAAGGATGCAGGCAAATATGTAAACGAGAAGTTGAGCGCTCCATTGGCGCCCAATTCCAGCAATATTTTGTCTAAGAAGGGCAGAGTCGATCCCGCTGAGAGTTATAGATTCCAAAGGACCAGATTATCTCCAAAAGAGAGCATCCCAGATACTTGTCACCGCATCCCAAGCGTCGGTGCTCCTGTTGTCGCTGCTTGTGCTGCACCATTTTCTTTTTAATCACGCTCGCCTGTGGTGTTCTGTACTTGGTCTTCCGGGCCAAGATCCCCAGATACTATGTCGACAGCATCCATATTACTAATTTCACCATCAACCCCGTCGATTTTAGGACAAATTGTCAATTCGATGTGAAAATAAAGGCCCGGAATCTCAATAAGAGGATCAGTATATCTTATCTCAACAATAGCCCTCTCGCAGTTTTGTATTCAGGCTCGGAGCCTTGCACAGGCTTCTTGCTGGTATTCTACCAGGGCCACAAAAATACCACTTTGTTGGACGTGGAACTCAGTGGGACCGGTGCTAAGCTCACCAATGCCATAAAGTCTACGCTCAATGCATAGATAAATCAGGCGGGCATTCCCTAAAATTGAAGGCGATGTTCCCGTGAAGATAAAGGTTGGGAAGTTGAAGTTATGGAAGATAACAGTTCTCGCGCGATGGGAGCTTATCGTCAACCATCTTGATGCCAAGGCCACAGTGACTGTTAAGAATTCCAAGGTGCGGGTCAAGCTGTGAGGATTGCATTGAATTCATGGTTATGGCACGGTTATGGTTAAGTGCTTTTGTGATAGGACCATCAGATGCTACCACTCCAGATATATTTTTTTGATATACAATTTGTTTTGTTCAGGCCCCATATAAAATATTAACTACAAACTTTCAGTTGGCAGACATATTATTTTTAATAGCGTGGCCCTGTTTTTATGTAGACATGTTTTAGTATTTCCAAAATATAATTGGATTCTTTACTCTCTATTGTTGTTTCCTTGCTCTCACGGATGAGTAAGTATTTTGTGGGTATGTTGGTGAAATCTACAATTAAAGATGGTATATTTTAGGAATATTTTAGAATGAGATTGGATGTAGAGTAATTGTTTGAGCCATTACTAGTAGTCCAAATATTTAAATTTTCTCATGGAAAGTTTGAGGGTTTGACTTTAGGATTTTGGGTTTGGTCACACACAATTTTTTCAAACCATCGTAGCTAGCATGAATGTATAGTATAAGGGAATTCCTCCAAATGAAGGCGTCCTCCAACTAACAGTGAAGCACCCACCAAACCTTGCTTAATGCAGCTATAAGCTACAATAACCAGACTGTACATAAACAAAAACTATGGAAGGAATTCTGTTAATATGTACACAAATCACATAGCCTCAAACTCATAGGTTGCATATAAGAAGAAAAGAGGGTGCCATCAAACTCATAGGTTCCGCACATTTGAAAACCAAAAAGAAAAATTCAATAATATATGCTAAAGTCTATTTTGAAGAGGATCAAAAACCTTGAAATGCAAACAATTTTCGTCTTAATATTGTAAACTTTAAAGAAGGATCAGATACTTTGAAATGTAAACTATTTTTATTTTAATATTGTAAAATTCGAAGGAAATAATTGTATTGGAAGGAATTGGATTCCTTAATAATTTTGAATTTTCTTTTGTTACTAAAATGTTGTTAATTTCTAAGAGAAAATTTATTGTTTTAATAGGGGATTGGATCTATAGATCACAGGCATCTTTGACATTAAAAAGTTGGAAAAGAAAAATTTAAAGCAGTGAAAACTGAGCAAAAAAATAAATAAATTTACACACTATGGAGCACAGAATACATACATGCCCATCCTCAATAAGGCAACATTTCAATATTTTTGTTCCCTTTTTGCAAGTAAATTAAACTGAGTGAGTAAAGCAACAATTAGAGGTTTATGTCCCATTTTGCACGAAAAGACGCTGAAAAATATTACACCTTCAATAGGATCCAGATTCCCTTGAACTAAGCCTCAAAATCTCCAGTTCTGCAACGGTTCTACAGGTTGCTGGCGTGTTCTGGTCCTCACCTGATTTTGACATAGCCGCAAAGTTTTTATTGTTTTAATAGTGGATTGGATCTATGGAGAACCTCAACTTTTAATAGTTATTTTTAAATGGGTTAAATTTTTCAAAAGTAATATATATAGAGATATATTTTCTTAAATCAAATGAATAGATTAAAATATAAAGTTTTTGTTTATCAAATAAAATTATAATTTTAAACAAAATTTTTATTTATTTAGAAAATAAAGCTAATTCACTCACTTGAGTGACTTAATAAATGGCCAAGTACAAAGTTTTGTTCTATTAAATGAAATTATAATTTTAAACAAAATTTTTACTTATTTAAAAAGGAATTTCCACTTCTCATTAAAGTCATTCATGGAGTGAGATAATAAATTGTCAAATACTAAAATACAAAGTTTTTATGTATTAAAAGAAATTATAACTTTAAACAAAATCCTTATCCATTTAGAAAAGAATTTCCACTTCTCACTAGTTAATTCACTCTTTGGAGTGAGTTAGTAAGTAGTCAAAATAGTTAAGTACAAAGTTTACATCTATTAAATGAAATTATGGCTTTAAACAAAAATATTATTTAAACAAAATTCTTATTCATTTAGAAAAGAATTTCCACTTCTCACTAGTTAATTCACTCTTTGGAGTGAGTTAAGTAGTAGTCAAAATAGTCAAGTACAATGTTTACATCTATTAAATGAAATTATGAATTTAAACAAAAATATTATCCATTTAGAAAAGCATTTCCACTTCTCACTAGTTAGCTAAGTGGGCAAACTCATCCTTTAAGTGGATCTATTTTTTTTGGGTGGAGGCAATGTTCCCCCTTTATCTACTCATTTTTTCAAAATTATGAGTGAGTATTTGGATTGTATTAAAATAAGATAAAAAACTCTTGGGAGAAAATTTTTTACTTTATTCCATCAATTCAATATGCATGAGAAAAAAAAGAAACTTTTAACTAATCAAGAAGAAGTGCAAAATATTTATTTTTATTTTTCTAATCATGTGAGCATTACATAGGAGATGGATCTTACAATCTCTTCTATACTAGGTTGATAATATGTTATTGTTATTTTTTGAATTATCAATGATGAGAGGAAATATTTTTATTTTTTATTTTTGTTTTTCTTCTTGCAAGTGAACATTACATAGGAGATAGATATCACAATATCTTTTGTAATTGGTTATAAAATGAGTCTCTCTTTGCATCATAGAGAGTCAAACCCATTTTGGGACACATAAAACTCATCCAAGTTAGAGATAAACCCATTTGAATAGATTCATCTTAACTATGGATTTCTTAAGCAAGAAACAAAGTTAAATATCTTAGCCTCTAGAGTAGAGCCACAGCCACTTTTCATAAGTCGACATGAGGGAGATTTGTAATCCTATTGGGCTCTAAGTATATATGACAAACAACATTTAAATTTCTTAAATAAAATATTACAATTTCAACCTTACTTTAGAATTAAAAACAAATATATATATTTGTATGTATATAAGTATGCCTATTCAATATTAACTTGGGTGGTTGGGAAGAAATATTAACTTGAGTGGTTGAGAAGAATGATGGTTATCTTGAAGGAGGAATCAAATTTGATATGTAGATAATATAAAAAGACACGAGATAAATTAATAACCAACTAACTATAGTTGTTTATTACTTCAAAGAGTTTTTCATTCTTTATGTAGAGATATTTAGAGGTCCCTCCAACTCATAGGTTGAATACATGAATAAAGAAGGGTGAAGTTAAACATATTATCTACACACAAATAAGAGGAGGAGAAATTTGGATAACATCTCCCTAGATCCATCTTAACAAAAGGATCGAATCCTTTGAGATGCAAGCCTTTTTAACAATGTAATAATTTGAGGAAATGATTACATTTATGTATTAGCTTCATTATAGGTTAAGATGGATCTATGTTGGTGGATGTGTGTGTATTTATAGAATGGAACCCTCTAAATCCAATTAGGCGATTCAACTTTTTTGAAAGAATGATGTGAGCATGGACTTTGATCGATTTATGTGTGGATGAGCTACTAGATCATTAATATATCTCCTTGAGTGCAAACACACATGTTTCCAATTATTATTTGATTTATCAAAGACAATTGAGAATATTATTTATTTACTTCTAATTTTTTTATTGATATAAGTAAGCATTAAGAAGGAGACGATGACAATGTTACAAATTATTCTATAGTGGGATGTAAATGAGTTCTCTAATTATAAGAGCATTTGGGAAATATGAAAATCTAAGTTTCAAGTTGAGTTTATGTATGGCACATGAAACAACTAATATAAATCCATATTAAATATAATTTTATTAAGCATGAAGAGGGATTGAATGTTTTGAATTATACATATTTTTATAACTAAAAATGGATTTAGATTGGTTGTAATCTCACTTAATTTGAGAGAACTCAAAAATCACAATTATGTAAATATTACTATGTAAAAATGTAATTTTGATTATTGTTATATAATTATATTTAATTTTTTATAATATTTCTAAGTAAATATTAAATCTATAATATTTTTTTTATATGTCAATTTGATCATTTTGAACATAATCATTTTTTTGTAAGCTTGGCAGGACTATATCTTCATCATGTACAATATACCCCATGTCTTCATCATGTACAATATACCCTATTCGGGGTAGGGAATTAAACCAGTGACTTCACATTGAGGAGTTCCTTAACAGAGCACCTGATCACCATCTATCCAAGGCCCTGTCGACTTCAACATAATCATTTTTTTAATGTGTGTACATATTAAATTTATCTCTCTCCATTCTAAGATTTTTTTATTGCCATTCATATTTATATTTGGTTAACATTATTATTGGTTATAAATATTATATATAGATGTCCATGGTTACTCACTATGAAATTTTATTATTATTATTATAGTTCACATTTAATACATATATTTATTGTATTATTATCTCTTAAATGATTGATGGCATGTATTTTGAGTAAATGATGGCACGTATTTTGAGTAAATGTATTAGTATGTGTATATTTTAACTTTGTATTATTGTTGATATCGTAATTATTTATAGTTTTATAAGTACTATGTATCATCTCCATGTTGAGCACGAAATGAATTATATGCCTCCTTCATATTGCTTTTTCAATTTAAATGTTTTTACTTATTTTGAAAGTTCTTTTTCTATGGTACTCAAGAGGAAACCATTAATTTTGAAATTGCTAACTCGTAAATTTTAGGGTAAGAAAATGACCTCCAATCATTTTCTCCTTATAGGGGTTCCCTTCATATATATATATATATTATATATATATATATATATATATATATATTAATATATTAATATATATATATATATATAAGTCATAATAGAAGGAGAAAGCATTAAACTAGGAAGAAAGAGAAGCTGAAAACTTAAAACATTGATCTCTATACTAGGAATGACAAGGATTGTGTAAAATACCATTCCAATGGAATTCATGTAATGCCACACGTAAAAACCAAATGGAGAAGAGAAAATACTTCACTAAAAAAAATAGATAATGTTTGTGTGATCATTTGTCTTCCATGGGATGAAATGCACCATCTTTGAAAATCAAATAACAACCATAAATATAAAGTCAATATCTCTTTTCATTCTTGGAAATACAAAATTATAATACATACTAAATTCCTCCCATAGTCTATTTAGTAATGAAAATGGCATATACAATTCATTGTTTTGGCTTCCTCCTTTGCATGTTCACGAATTCAACAACCATCCACCCTTTTCTTCACATTAATGGAAACTTTGGGGCAATAGTAAAATTTCCATATAAAATACTTTCTCTCTACAAATTGATCTCCTACGATGTTGTCATGCAATTATTTGATGAGTTTTTCCTTCATTGATCCTCCTAGAGTAATTATTGATAAAAAAAAAATAGACCTTCTTGGAATGCATTTTCATTTCTTCATTACATGGTTGTTTACAAGCCTTCAATGATTTACTAAAATCCACATCCCCTTCATACAACTATTACAAATTTTAAACGTGATTTCCTCTCTCGACATTTTGGTCATCAACATTGTGCTTTGACTCAATGCATTGTCAAATCTAGTGGTTTTTTTCCTCTATGATCAATACAAATTCATAGATTTCAAAACTCAACCGACTTCATGTAGTTTTGATTCAATTTCTTCTGGGTATTAATAAAATTCAAACATTAGCAGTTAGAGTACAAAACAAATCCTTTGGAAATACATAATTTGTCCACTTCTCCAACACTTGAACTATTGCGTAAAGTTATATATACTAAAGTTTCACATACATGGACCTTGGTTATTAGTTTTATTTATTTGCATAGGAAATCAACCAGGGGTTGTTACAGGAGCTCGGTCATCAGGTTAAATTACCCAAAGGATAAGACAATGGAGGTATGGTAAAGACGATAGTCAAAATCTATGAGGGGTTGGGACAATGAGGTTGGGTAGTTCATGAGCCCCAAGTCCTTCATTTCGAATTCTCTTGCAAGATCCTCTTTGCAAGACTTGATAAGCTTATCGTCACCTGTCAGAATCAAATCGTCAACATATAAACTAATAATCAACAATTTACCTTCAACCACAATATGGTAAAGGTTCACATCTGCGTCACTTTTGGTGAAGCCCAACCTGGTGAAGTATCTATCGATCCTAATGTACCAAGCACGGGGTGCTTGTTTCTGTTGAAGGTCTGAAATCCTTCAGGCTGCTCAATATACACCTCTTCCTCAATCATGTCATTAAGGAATATTGTCTTTATATCCATTTGATGTATCTTCCATCCCATCTGCCCTGATAGTGCTAGAATGGATCTGATTGATGAGTACCTTGCTACAGGAGCAAAAGTCTCATAGTAATCAATCCCCTCCAGCTGAGAAAACCCTATGGCCAAAAGCCTAGCCTTTTGTGTTTCTCCACACTACCATCCGCTACTTTCTTTACCTTGTAAACCCATCTGGAACTCACCACTGACTTATCTTCCGGTCTTTGGACCACATCGCAAACATTTTTCTTAACAATGGAGTCATACTCCTCAACCATGGCATCAACCCAAACTAGTTGTTGCATTATTTCCTCAAAAGAGGATGGCTCAATTTGTACACATCCGCTCAACACAGCCATGTAGCCAGTGTACCTCTCAGTTGACCTCCTTTGTATGCACTTTGATGTGGGTGTTACCACATTCTCTCTAGAATCATGCAATAACTTGTCAACCTCTCTGATGTGCTTTCTCCCATCTTTGGAAGACTCTGCAAGAGTGGATGTCTCCATTTCCTTCTCCTCTGCATGTGGTTTCTCTACATCATCCTAAGCTTCCTCCTTAGGAGTTAAAATCTCCTCAACCACATGTACTTGAAGCTCCCTCTCAAGGTAACATCTCATGGCCTTATCTTCATCAAATTTTACATTATTGTGAACCGCTGTCATCTTGTTAGTTGGAAATTACACCCAATAATTGTGAGGTGCATCAGTGTACCCCAACTATATGACCAACTTTATTGTTGGCTCAATATTTTTCCATGCATCTTTGGTTACATGGTAGTAGACTGATGAACCAAAAATCCTGAAGTGTGCCACATCTGGTTTCTTTCCTTAAAAAGCCTCTTATGGTGTACTCATCCCAAGAGTTTGATGAGGGATTCTATTATGCAAATAAACAATTGTGTTGCATGCTTCAACACACAAGTGTAATGGTAGGCCCTGATCATGCAACATCGTCCACAATACTCCCACAATAACCCTGTTCTTCCTTTCAGCCACCCCATTCTATTGTGGGTTATGAGGTGCTATCAAATCCCATTGAATGCCTTCTAATGCATAGAATTTTTTGAACTCATTCGACACATACTCAAAACCATTATCACTCTTAAGAGCTTTAACTTTCTTGCCAATATTTTCTCGACCAGTTCTTTAAATTCACAAAACTTTGCAAAATTTTTATCTTTCTTCTACATGAAGAAGATCCAACAATTACGAGAAAAATCATTAACAAATATAACATAATACATGTGCTTAGTCATAGATACTTTCGAGAACAGTCCAAACACATCAGAGTGAATTCAATTGAGGATCTCCTGTGGTCGATTGTTGTTGTAATGAAAGGAATCTTTGGTGTATTTTCCCAATGTACACCCTTTGCATGTGTCTACCTACTCTAGTGTACGCTTGGGAAGACTGGTACAAATTTTCTGCATGATCTTCAAAGCGTCATGGTGTAAGTGACCCAACCTCCTATGCCACAACTCACTGATGTCTGGGCTCTACACCTTCTCTAATTTCATGCTCAAGGCAACAAAATATTCTACATCCAACTTGTAGAGTTTATTCACTCGAACCCCTATCCCATTCACCCATCCTATGGCTATGTGATGAAGGAATTCCTTTCCCTTACTAAATATCAAATCATAGCCTCTATCTTCAAACATGGCAATAGATACCAAGTTCTTCTTCAAACTAGGAACATACATAACATCTCCGAAAGTGAGGGGAGAACCTGACTCCCTCTGAAAGGTAACTGTACCGATCTTGGTAGCACTATACCTCCCATCATCACCCATCTTGATATGCATCTGAAGATCCTTCTCCTCCAAGTTATTGAAGAGCTCTTTGTTACCGGTAATGTGGAAAAAAGCTCCATTGTTTAGGTACCACACACTATGACACCATATGTCAAGCGATGAGGATAAAGTCCAGTTCAAATTGTGAAGCAAGAGCCTCATCCTGCTGCTCCTCTTGAGGGATTCTTACCGACCTTCTTGAGTAGACACTTTGTGGAAAAATGTCCCAGCTCGTGACAATGAAAGCATTTGACTTTCGACATGTCCTTCTTCTTTCCACATTGACGATAATTTGATATGGAATATGATGAATTCCCATTTGCTTTCTTTGCCTTACCCACTAAGGCACAATTCTCCTCATCATCATGCTTTGATGAGAATCTGTCTTTGGTGTTTCACTGAATCTCTTCCTGTACCAAGTCAGGCCATAACTACTCCCATTTTAGTACCTTCTCCCTCCCATTAACAAAGTCCTAGTAACTCTGCCAGCTCTTAGCAAGTCCTAGAAGTGTTAGGCTTACCAGATCGTCTTCGGCAATAGTAATCCTGACACTTCCAAGCTCATCCTGACATTGGGTAAACTTGGTCAAGTACTTCAGAATTGAGTTGCCCTTCTCCATATTGATATTTCTGAGTTTTTCCATCAGTGCCAACTTCCTATGGTCACTGCTATTTTGAAATAGGTCTGTCAATTCATTCCACATTGCAAATGGAGTGTCCCTAGCATGGAGATTCGAGACAATTTGATCTCGAACTCCATCCAGGATAATCCTTCTTGCTTTTGCCACACACTTTCTCTATTCAGCCAGATCTTTAGCATCTGATGTTGGAGGCTTTGGAATATCATGA
Organism: Pinus taeda; assembly: GCA_000404065.3. NCBI lineage: Eukaryota > Viridiplantae > Streptophyta > Pinopsida > Pinales > Pinaceae > Pinus > Pinus taeda. The sequence goes on from APFE030653727.1 coordinate 17,211, forward strand.
TCTATGAATTCCTTGAGGCCATTGTCTTCTAACACTGCACCCATCCTATCCTTCCAAGCTGTGTAATTTGAGCTGCCCTCTAGGGCATACTCAAGTCGCAACCCGTAGAATAAAATATCGCTGACTCTTAAGTATGAACTTGCAAATTCGATTTCACCTGCACAACAAACTCGAATTTGTTGACTGCTTCAATTTGACCATTAGTTTGGGGATGATAGGAAGTAGTACTAAGTTGTAGTTGGGTACCTTGTAACCCAAAGAGTTCCTGCCAAAAGTTACTGGTGAAGATCGGGTCACTCAACCAAGCAGCTACAGGACGAACCACAACTGTCAACAAACCAAGGATTAAAGGCAAACACACTCATAGCAAAGAACAACCAGAGGCATGCCCAAGACTCGCAGCATTGCTGCCCACCAAAATCAGTACTTTATCTCCAAAGAACACTGAAGAAGCGTATCAGAGTGCGACGAAAGCTGAAGAGAAAATTACTAGAAGGAAAAATGCCCGGAGAGGATGAGGAGCCGGTCGGGGAAGAGGGCGGTCATATGGTAGAGGGCGGATTGCTAGTAATAATGAAGAAGGTAGCGGTTCCAAAGTTTCTAGATCAGCGGACAGAGGTGATAATGCGAGAGGCAGTAGGTCATCCCAGTGAGGCAGGGGAAATGGCCGAGGAAGAGGGGCTGGTTACCAATGTTACAGGTGTCATAAAATGAGACACAAATCATTTGAATGTCCAGAGGCAGAACAAGCTGGACAGCGGGGTGCATATGTTGCACAACCAGAAGAAGCAGTGGCACCTCCCCAAGAAGTAGAAAGTGCTCTAGAGACAGGGGAAGCCTTGGTGATGCACAAGGTATTGTTAAAACTAGTCAAGGAGGTCACCGAACAGACACAACGAAAGGCTTTGTTTAGAACAGTTTGTAAGTGACGAGGTAAGTGTTGTAAGTTAATTATTGACAGCGGTAGTACTGATAAATTAGTGTCTACATAGATGGTAGAAGAGTTGGAGTTGAAGTGCTTAAAACATCCCAACCCTTACAGAGTCTCATGGCTGCAAAAAGGCCATCAGTTGTTAGTGGATGAACAATGCGAGGTGGAGTTTCAAATAGGCAGATATAAGGATAAAGTCATTTGTGACATCATGTCAATGGATGTATGTCACATACTGCTAGGGAGGCCTTGGCAGTACGATAGGAAAGTGGTACACGATGGATTGACGAACTGTTATAAGTTTGTTAAGGACGGAATCAAGCATACGCTTGTGCCCATCAAAGAAGAAGGGACAACAGGGACAAGTGAACCAAAAGCATTGTTGGTTAGTGGAAAATAGTTTCTGAAACAAGTTGAGGATAGTGAGATGGGTTATGCAGTTGTAAAGAAATCAATGACAGTGTTGTTGCATACGGAGGTATCAGATTTACCTATAGAAATCCAGCAAATTTTGTAGGAGTTTACAGATATAGTGGTGGATGACTTGCCAAACAAATTACTCCCCAAAAGAAGCATAAGTCATCATATCAACTTCATACCCAAAGCCAGTTTGCTGAACAAAGCGGCATACCGAATGAGTCCCAAGGACAATGAAGAGATTAGAAAGCAGGTGCAAGAATTGTTAGACAAGGGATTGATAAGAGAAAGTTTAAGCCCTTATGCAGTCCCAACGGTTCTCACCCCCAAGAAGGGAGGATAGTGGCAGATGTGCAAAAACTCAAGGGCCATCAACAAAATCACCATCCGGTACAGGTTTTTGTTACCACGGATGGATGACATGATGGATTGTTTAAGTCGAGCAGCATATTTCTCTAAGATAGACTTGAAGAGCGGTTACCATCAGATTTAGATACGAGAGCGGGACGAATGGAAGACAGCCTTTAAGATGAATGAGGGGCTGTATGAATGGCTGGTCATGCCATTCGGACTGAGCAATGCGCCCAGTACATTTATGAGGTTGATGAATGAGATGTTGAAGGAGTACATCAGGAAATTTGTGATCGTATACCTGGACAACATACTAATATTCAGCAGGACAAGGGAATAACACCTTCAACATGTACGGAAGGTACTGGAAAAATTACAACAGAATAAACTACTCATAAACTTGAAGAAATGTACCTTTCTGTAGAAGAAATTGATTTATTTGGGCTTTGTAATAGCAGAAAATGAACTGAATATGGATCCGGAGAAGGTGGCGGAAATAGTGAATTGGCCATCTCCAAAAAAATTATTCGCGGTACGTAGCTTTCATAGACTAGCGAGTTTTTACTAGAAATTCATAAGGAATTTTAGCGAAATTTGTGCACCTATATTGGACACCATTAAAAAGGCCAGTCAGCCTTTTCGATGGACGGATGCAGCGGAGAAAAGTTTCCATTTGTTAAAGAGAAAGATCACTGAGAGGTTGATTCTGAGATTGCCAGATTTCAAGAAGCTTTTTCAGGTTCGTTGTGATGCTAGCGGTACGGCTATTGGAGTTGTACTCAGCCAGGAAGATAAGCCTGTAGCATTTTTCAGTGAGAAGCTGAATGAAAGTCGACAGAAATATTCATCGTATGATAAGGAGTTCTATGCTGTTATACAGGCATTAAAACACTGGAGGCATTATTTGTTGGGAAACGAATTTGTGTTGTTCTCAAATAATTCTGCACTACAGTATGTAATGCAACAGCACAAGTTGAACCACAAACACACCAAATGGGTGGAGTATTTTCATAGTTTCAATTTCGTATTGAAGCATATTAGTGGACAGGCCAACAAGGTGGTGGATGCACTGAGTAGGAGAGATCTACTTCTATAGGAAAGCATTGTGCAAGTGCTAGGTTTTGAGCACTTCAAAGACTTATACCAGACTAATACAAATTTTTAGGAGGCCTACGAGGCATGTCAGAATCCCTTGGTGAGAGATAGCAATCCATGGTTGGACTACAACCTACAGGAGATAATGTTGTTTAAGGGAGGACAGCTATGCATACCTGACTACTCGATGAGAGAGAATATTATTCGGGAGAAGAATAGTGGAGGTCTAGCTGGACATTTCGGCATGGACAAGACACTCGAGTAGCTCAGTCATTTCTACTTTTGGCCAAAGATGTGGAGGGATGTGTAGCGATTTGTGGCCAGATGTCAAGTGTGCCAGTTAGCGAAGGGTCACAGTCAAAACATGGGGCTGTACACACCGTTATCTGTTCCAGGCAGACCATGGGATTCAGTTAGCTTGGACTTTGTCTTAGGTCTACCTAAGACACAGAGAGGTTACGACTCGGTGATGGTGGTAGTAGAAAAATTCTCGAAAATGGTGCATTTCATCCCTTGCAGGAAAACCAGTGATGCCACTCACATGGCCGACTTGTTTTTCAAAGAGATTGTCAAGTTACATGGGTTGCCTAGGTCTATTATGTTGAACAGGGATGTGAAGTTTACAGGACACTTTTGGCAGACCCTGTGGAAGGAAATGGATACACAGTTGAGTTATAGTTCTGTTTTCCACACCCTTCAACCCTTGACTTTTGCGAAATGTGATTAGCAATAAAATCATGACCGTCGATCTGGTTCTCAATCCAATGGTTGTTGCATCTTTGCACGAGAACTTGCGCGACGTTACCACCCTTCAGACCAATAGCATTCTATGTTGCGATTTATAATTTTTTGGGTCCGGCTTTCTGGATTGACTTCTGCACTTATTCTAACCCGATATCCGTTGGATGACAAAGGCCTTAGATCCTACGGTCTGTGGACTTCAACTCGCGCACGGGTTAATTGCAGTCCTAACCCTGTAGTTGACTGTGATTCCAAAATTTGACTACGAGATCAACAGCTGTGATGGAGTACGGGACTTCAGCCGGGATTAAGAAACCAGTACACTCCTACCCCCTTTGCTCATCTCAATCATTGATCTTACCTTTCCATATACGATGCCGCGGCAAAAATATGTTATCTACGATGCTTTAAGAATTCTTCCATGGGAAATATCACTAACTAGTGGAGGTGGAAGTAGCGGGGAAGGTTATGTGAAGGAGATGGTTACCTTTGCAATCACGCGTATTTTCCGTATATGCACAATTTCTGTATATGGAATTTGTGCATATACGATGCCAAATAGATAAACGACGTGCATATACGGAATATATGCACATATAAGAAAGTTAGGGATGAGGATGGCTAAAGAAAATGATCATAGGGGTTAGTAAGGAACAAATTAATTAGGAGCTAAGGGTTTCTAGTTTAAAATGAACCCAAAATTGGACAAAAAACCCCTAGTCTGGAATGAGCAGGGTCAGGGTGGAAGAGGGAGACAAATGACAAAAGGAAATGATTAGCAAGGGAGGGGAAGAGTCACCTACCTGACATGGTTGCGCACCTCCTCCAAGTCATTGAGTGTCTTTGTCTTTCGTGTGACCAAGCTGAATTGCCCAAATGACCGGCGAGGCCAAATATTTATAAGTTTGGTTTCATATGTGGGGGTTGCAAGGGTCGCACAAGTATGATTTCATGTGTTTGCAACCCTTGAGACCTCGCAACCTTAAGAGTTCACAAAGTCGTCGGGTTGCATAGGTCGCACTTGTTTGGTCTCCAAACCTTTTCAACCTTATGACCTTGTGACCACAAGGGTTGTGAACTCACATCGGTCGCACAATGCATGGATATGAAACTTGCGACCATGCAACCTTGCAACCTAGAGAGGTCGCACAGTCGCAAGGTCACATGAGGGAAGAAAAGTCACAAACTTTTCACTGTGACCTAGTGACTTGACTTGATAATTAATTTGGTTAGGTCAGAGGGTCGTGATTTTTTAGCTTACAAGGTTTGTTTTGATTTGCATGATGAAGAAGGTTCAAGGTTCCTAAAAAGGTCCTGAGAACAAGTGACAACTATAGGGATTGTAAAGGGGCACCAAAATTTCAAAGGGTCAGAAAGTTTGGAGGAGTTGTTGCAACAGCTACAACACTAGGGAAGGAGATATAACATCCTAGGGTAGAGAATCTCTAACTCTATGCCACTAACAAATCTTAGATTAAGAGTACATACACTGATAGAAAAATTGAAGTTGACTATAAAAACCAAATGATAGAGATGGGTGAGGCACTTTATAAACAAGTTGAGAGACCAAAATTTTTATAACCATGAATTCTTCCTTTCATGGCCAGAGGTGAATCATTAACCAGAGGTGAATCATTTCATGATTAGTGAAATTATGAGGTATATTTCTACACTTACCTCTCAATCATATCCAATATTGTCAGTCTATTGAGCTTTTCATTTGGCATATTAGGTGTTGTCACTCATTGCAAAAAGTAATTTCAAGCTACCCAAAGTGCAAAAGAGTAGAAAATTTTGCAGCCATCTTCCAATGCACAGAAGCTCTTAAAGCTAAATTGGACCCTCTCCATTGGATAGGGCTCGTAATAATCTTTCGAACGGTATATGGAACTCCTCAAATGATCCAGGTGGATGTTGGTGGTCACCCTCCTATCGCACTCAGACCCCTACAACTATCTCTTTCAGTTTTTCAGTTTCCTTAATTGTAGCACAATTTACTATTTTTAGCAGTTTTTCGGGTCCTAAACTTCCGGAGCCGTTTTGAGGCCCTAAACGGCGTTTTTTTATGAATTCTGGGAGCAACATAAGTCCATTGACCGATGTTTCTCTTCCCAAAGTTGCAGCCCTTGGATATATCTTTCTAATGAGCTATTGTGCATGTCAAACAGGGATCGTCTGCCAAAGTTATGACCCCAGGAAGTTGACGTACCAATTTACCGAAAAAGGGGCCCATAGTTTGGGGTTTCATCTCCTAGGGTTAGGTTTTTGGATGTTTAGGGTTTTCCATTATTTTTCAACAATAAATAGCCCTTCGAGCCTCATTGTAACACAATTTAGAGGCCTGTAGCCACCACATCTCTTCTCAGAGATAAACTACCATCGCCCTGGCTAGTTTATTTCCATTTATGTTTGTAAGCATATTTCAGTATTCTACAGTAATGAAATGAATTATTATTTCCGTTGCATCTCTGTATTTATGGTTATTTCTGTACTTTATTGCATTCCTGTATAAATCTGGATCATCAAAGGGACCCTGAAATCAGAAGACATGGCTTGTGAAAGATGATGGTTTTATCACCATTGAAAGGAGGAAGAAGAAGTCCAGTTTACATTGTTTTGGAGAAATCTCTATATTCTCTTAATACCATTTCTTTCACAAACCCCATTTTATCCCTTTATATTTTCAATTCTAGTCGTGTTTCCCCATTCCCCTTTGACATAACTTAAAAACATTCATAGAACATACAGAAGGCCTTTTAAAAGGTTGGGACCTGCAACACTTTAACACCATCGGCCCATTTTCCTTTGCAACTCATATCCACTCATCTCCCTTTTCCTTTTGTGATTGTGATATTGCAAAGTTTCCCGCCTCCTGTAATAAAGTTCTTCCCCCGACGATTGTGATATCACAAATTCTCCATCAATATCAAAATATCAAAAATTCCCTATTGATTGTCATATCTAAGTCCCTCCTCCATGTGTCGATTGTGATAAGGTCCTCACCTCCAATCACAATATTTCCACCTTCCCACCGATCGTGATAGGGTCCTCTCCGTCGATCGCGATAAATCCTTCCCCCACCGATTGTGATATCGCAATCAGTGATCGCACAAAACTTAACTCCCTCCTCCACTGAACTCCCTTCTGACTTGATTGTGATGGACCCAAAAGGTTATGTATTATGGTTTTGAGAAATTTCAGATCCAACATATTGGGAAATCACCATAAAATTAGTTTTAAATCCCCTTTTTGCTTTCCGATGGCAATATACGAGTCTTGGTTCTAGATGCGATATTTTATGTGTGTCATGCTTTATTGAAGTTTCTTGTCCCGATAATCAACAAGCACTATGACATATGGTAAAAAGACCCTCTCCTGTGTTGTGATTGTGATACCAACAAGCCTAGATCAACGACCTAGGTTGAATCAGCCCAGATCAATGACCCAAATCAACAAACATTAAAATGTCTAATTCGCTTCCACTCAGTGGGATGGTGATGGTATTCTTTAGCATATGGGTTGGTAGTTGAGGTATTAAATGAAGGCACAGAGTATTTGGAGAGTGATATGGGATAATCCTGTGGAAACCTCTACAATAAGAAACCCAGGACAACAATGGCCTCAGAAATGAATTCCATTGTTTCATTGAACATCTTCGGAGAGTAAATGAAGGTATGGGGACTCAAGAATATTAATGGCTTAGCATGGGTCTCCATTCAGATACACAATGAAGGAAAAACAAGACATTCTCCACTTCTAGTCAGTAACATGAAAATCATAGTCGAACCACTCCTTGCTCTAGAGAACAAGTGATTCAGGCAGTTAAGGTGAAAGTGACAGAAACCGGCCAAGCAGTAGGAGGGATACATTGTGGTAGAGACATGGCCTAATAGCGAGTGCTATTTCCACCTCCATAGAAACATAAATGCTTTGTCCTTACAGCCCTCCTTATGTCATCACATATTCCATCTCGCAGCCCAACCATGCATCCATCACATGTTACATGTTACATTTCGCGACCCGACCATGCATCCATCTCCAACCTCCGGCGATTACACATGGGTATGTATGTGCATATATAACCTGTCATTTTCCGGTCAGCGGTCTCTTGAAAGGCTACACCATTTTGACTTACGCCTGTCATGTAGTTAATGCAGACTATCCACCTATATCCATTGAATGCCACAAGATTTCAAACTCAAAAAGTTGAGCGGTAAATTTTCAAAATTCAAATGAAATGGTGCGCGGGTGGCTATTGATGGTGGTGGGGGAAGAAGAGGGAAAATAACGGAAAGGCTTATGGAATTCTCTGCCCCTAATTTATTCAGCTCTGATCCCGCTTGCACCTTGCCAAAGGAAACCAGAGAAGCAATCAACCTGGAATGTCCGTCTCTAGATGAGAAAAGTCTCACTTACAAATACTGCCTACCACTGATAAGGACTCTAGAGAGCCCAAAGAGCAGGGACTGTAGTGAATTAATGTCATTGAATCAGGCTGCAATGAAGGGTATCTAGACGCAGGCTTTCTGATTCACATCCCATGGACACTGATGCCTGGGAAAATCTCCACAGGTTGCTATTATATTTCGCAGCAAGCCTGTGGGCACCATTTCTGCATTGGATTCCAACGAAGAGGCACTGAATTATAATCAGGTAAGTCTTCTGAATTTCTTCATATTGTTGTGTTCTTTAATGGGATTCAAACCCGGGCCAAACTGACATGGTGCCTTCAGGTATATAGCTGACCGATCTTGCCTTAGTGCTAGCTTTGGTGATGGATCGAGATTGTTTCAATCTTTGGAACTCTAGTTGCACCTTCAATGGAGCAGGAATTCCATAGTCAAGTCAAATAGGAAGACAAGAACAACGAAAACGAGTTTGCCCTGTTGGATTGAGCAAAGCAGGGTCACGATTTACCATGGAAAAAACAAAGGGAACTATTGTAAAGTCAAATTTATTCTCACCGTAGATATGAATATCATTAACATTGCTAAGTCACGTTGAAGTGTAGCTAAACTTGTTTGAAAAATGCTGTGGATTTTTGTTATAAATATTAAAGTAAAAATATATGGAAATTGTGCATATCTTCTGTATATCCCTAACTTTCCTATATGTACATATCTTTCGTATATGCACATCGTTTATGTATCTGCATCGTATATGCGCAAATTTCATATACAGAAATTGCGCATATACGAAAATTGTGCATATATAGAAGATATGCGCGTATCTTCAGTATATGCACAATTTCCGTATATGCGCAATTTTTGTATATGGAATTTGTGTATATACAATGCAGATACATAAACGATGTGCATATACAGAAGATATGTACATATAGGAACGTTAGGGATATAGGGAAGATATGCGCATATCTTCTGTATATGCTCAATTTTTGTATATGCGCTATCTTCCGTATATGCACAATTTCCGTATATGCGAAATTTCTGTATGTGGAATTTGTGCATATACAATGTAGATAAATGAACGAAAATATGTACAAATTCCATACACAGAAATTTTGTATATACGGAAATTGTGCATATACGAAAGATATGCGCATATACGGAAATTATGCATATACGGAAGATATGGGCATATCTTCCATACATCCCTAACTTTCTATATGTGCATATCTTCCGTATATGCACGTCTTTTATGTATCTGCATCGTATCTGCAAATTCCATATACGGAAATTGCGCATATACGGAAGATATGCGCGTATCCTCTGTATATGCACAATTTCTGTATATGCGCAATTTCTATATATGGAATTTGCGCAATTTCTGTATATGGAATTTGCGCATATACGATGCAGATACATAAACGAAGTGTATATACCGAAGATGTGCACATATAGGAAAGTTAGGGATGTACGAAAGATATGCGCATATCTTCCGTATATGCGCAATTTCCGTATATGCACAATTTTCATATATGCGCAATTTCTGTATATGAATTTGTACATATCTTTGTTCATGTATCTACATCGTATATGCACAAATTCCATATACAGAAATTTCGCATATACGGAAATTGTGCATATACGGAAGATATAAGCATATCTTCCGTATATCCCGAACTTTCTTATATCTGTATATCTTCCATATATGCATGTCGTTTATGTATCTGTATCATATATGCGTAAATTCTAAATACAGAAATTGCGCATATACGAAAATTGTGCATATACGGAAGATATGCGCGTATCTTCCGTATATGCACAATTTTCGTATATGCGCAATTTCTGTATATGGAATTTGCACATATACGATGCAGATAAATAAATGGCGTGCATATATAGAAGATATGCACATATAGGAAAGTTAGGGATATACAGAAGATATGCGCATATCTTCTGTATATGCGTAATTTCTGTATATGCGCATATCTTCTATATATGCGCATATCTTCCATATATGCACAATTTTCGTATATGCACAATTTCTATATATGAAATTTGTACATATCTTCATTCATGTATCTACATCGTATATGCGCAAATTCCATATACAAAAATTTCGCATATATGGAAATTGTGCATATACGGAAATTGCACATATACGGAAGATATGCGCATATTTTCTGTACATCCATAACTTTCCTATACGTGCATATCTTCCGTATATGCATGTCATTTATGTATCTACATCCTATATGCGCAAATTCCATATACAAAAATTGCGCATATACGAAAATTGTGCATACACGGAAAATATGTGCATATACGGAAATTGCGCATATACGGAAGATATATGCATATCTTCCGTATATCCCTAACTTTCCTATTTGTGCATATCTTCTGTATATGCACGTCGTTTATGTACCTACATCGTATATGCGCAAATTCCATATACAGAAATTGCGCATATACAAAAATTGTGCATATACGGAATATAAGCGCATTTCATATATACACAATTTCCGTATATGGAATGCACATATCTTCCGTATATGCATAATTTTCGTATATGCGCAATTTTTGTATATGGAATTTGCACATATACGATGCAGGTACATAAACGACGTGCATATACGGAAGATATGCACATATAGGAAAGTTAGGGATATACAGAAGATATGCGCATATCTTTCATCTATGCACAATTTCCATATATGCGGATATCTTCCGTATATTCGCAATTTCCTTATATGTGCAATTTCTGTATATGGAATTTGCACATATACGATGCAGATAGATAAACGACGTGCATATACGAAATATATGTACATATAGGAAAGTTAGGGATATACGGAAGATATGCGCAAGTTCCGTATATGTGCATATCTTCCGTATATGTACAATTTCCGTAGATGTGAAATTTTTGTATATGGAATTTGCGCATATAAGATGTAGACACATGAACGAAGATATGTACAAATTCCATATACAAAAATTGTGCATATACGGAAGATATGCGCATATACGAAAATTGCGCATATCTTCCATATATCTCTATCATTCATATATGTGCATATCTTCCGTATATGCACGTCGTTTATGTATCTGCATCGTATATGCGCAAATTCCATATATAGAAATTGCGCATATACGGAAATTGTGCATATACGGAAGATACGCGCGTATCTTTCGTATATGCACAATTTCTGTATATGCGCAATTTTTGTATATGGAATTTGCGCATATACGATGCAGATACATAAACAACGTGCATATACAGAAGATATGCACATATAGAAAAGTTAAGAATATACTAAGGATATGCATATATCTTCCGTGTATGTGCAATTTCCGTATATGCGCATATCTTCCGTATATGCACAATTTCTGTATATGGAATTTGTACATATCTTCGTTCATGTATCTACATCGTATATGCGAAAATTCCATATACATAAATTTCGTATCTACGGAAATTGTGCATATACGGAAGATATGCGCATATACAGAAATTACGCATATCTTCCGTATATCCCTAACTTTCCTATATGTGCATATCTTTTGTATATGCACGTTGTTTATGTATCTGCATCGTATATGCGCAAATTCCATATACAAAAATTGCGCATACACGGAAATTGTGGATATACGGAAGATATTCGCATATACGGAGGATATGCGCATATCTTCCGTATATTCCTAACTTTTTTATATGTAAATACCTTTATATGCATGTCGTTTATATATTTGCGTCATATATGCGCAAATTCCATATACAAAAATTGCGCATATACGAAAATTGTGTATATACGGAGGATATACGCATATCTTCCGTATATGCACAATTTTCGTATATGAGCAATTTTTGTATATGGAATTTGTGCATATACGATGCAGGTACATAAACAGCGTGCATATACGGAAGATATGCACATATAGGAAAGTTATGGATATACGGAAAATATGCACATATTTTTCGTATATGCGCAAGTTCCGTATATGCGCATATTTTTTATGTATGCACAATTTCCGTATATACGCAATTTCTGTATATGAAATTTGCACATATACGATGCAGATACATAAACGACGTGCATATATGGAAGATATACACATATAGGAAAGTTAGTGATGTACGAAAGATATGCGCATATCTTTCGTATATGCGCAATTTCTGTATATGCGCATATCTTTCGTATATGCGCAATTTCTGTATATGCGCATATCTTCGATATATGCAAAATTTTTGTATATGTGAAATTTTTGTATATGGAATTTGCGCATATACGATGTAGATACATGAACAAAGATATGTACAAATTCCATATACAGAAATTGGGCATATACGGAAGATATGCACATATCTTCCGTATATCCCTAACTTTTCTATATTTGCATATCTTCCATATATGCACGTCGTTTATGTATTTGCATCGTATATGCGCAAATTCCATAGACAGAAATTGTGCATATATGGAATATACGCGCGTATCTTCCGTACATGCACAATTTCCATATATGCATAATTTATGTCTATGGAATTTGCTCATATATGATGTAGATACATAAATGACGTGCATATACAGAAGATATGCACATATAGGAAAGTTAGGGATATACAGAAGATATGCGCATATCTTCCATATATGCACAATTTCCGTATATGCACAATTTCTGTATATGCGAAATTTTTGTATATGGAATTTCTGCATATATGATGTAGATACATGAACGAAAATATGTACAAATTCCATATACAAAAATTGTGCATATACCGAAGATATGCGCATATATGGAAATTGTGTATATACAGAAGATATGCGCATATCTTCCGTATATCCTTAACTTTCTTATATGTGCATATTTTCCATATATGCACGTCGTTTATGTATCTGTATTGTATATGCGCAAATTCCATATACAAAAATTGTGCATATACAGAAATTGTGCATATACGGAAGATACGCGCGTATCTTCCGTATATGCACAATTTATGTATATGCGCAATTTCTGTATATGGAATTTGCGCATATACGATACAGATGCGCATATATTCCGTATATGCACAATTTCAGTATATGGAATTTGCACATATACGATGCAAATACATAAACGACGTGCATATACGGAAAATATGCACATATAGGAAAGTTAGGGATATACGGAAAAATTGCGCATATCTTCCGTATATGCACAATTTCCGTAAATACGCATATCTTCCGTATATGCACAATTTCCGTATATGCGCAATTTCTGTATATGGAATTTGCTCATATACGATGTAAATACATGAACGAAGATATGTACAAATTCCATATACAAAAATTGTGCATATATGGAAATTGTGCATAGACGGAAGATATGCGCATAAACGGAAATTGCGCATATACGGAAGATATGCACATATCTTCTGTATATCCCTAACTTTCTCGTATGTGCATATCTTCCGTATATGCACGTCGTTCATGTATCTGCATTGTATATGCGCAAATTTCATATACGGAAATTGCACATATACGGAAGATATGCCCATATCTTCCGTATATGCACAATTTCTGTATATGGAATTTGCGCATATAAGATGGAGATACATAAACGACGTGCATATATAGAAGATATGCATATACAGGAAAGTCAGAGATATACGGAAGATATGCGCATATCTTTCGTATATGCACAATTTCCGTATATGCGCAATTTTTGTATATGGAATTTGTATGTATCTTCGTTCATGTATCTACATCATATATGCACAAATTCCATACACAGATTTCGCATATACGGAAATTGTGCATATAAGAAAATTGCGCATATACAGAAGATATACGCATATCTTCCATATATCTCTAACTTTTCTATATGTGCATATCTTTCGTATATGCACGTCATTTATGTATCTGTATCGTATATGCGCATATACGGAAATTGTGCATATCTTCCGTATATGCACAATTTCTGTATATGCAAAATTTCCGTATATGGAATTTGCATATATACGATGCAGATACATAAACAACGTGCATATACGGAAGATATGCACATATAGGAAAGTTAGGGATATACGGAAGATATACGCAAATCTTTCGTATATGCGCCGTTTCCTTATATGCGCGTATCTTCCATATATGCACAATTTCTGTATATGGAATTTGCGCATATACGATGCAGATACACAAATGACGTGCATATACGGAAGATATGCACATATAGGAAGGTTAGGAATATACGAAAGATATGCGCATATCTTCCATATATGCGCAATTTCTGTATATGCGCATATCTTCCGTATATGCACAATTTCTGTATATGGAATTTGTAAATATCTTCATTCATGTATCTACATTGTATATGCGCAAATTCCATATACAGAAATTGCGCATATACAGAAGATATGTCCATATCTTCCGTATATCTCTAACTTTCCTATATGTGCATATCTTCTGTGTATGCACGTCGTTCATGTATCTGCATTATATATGCGCAAATTCCGTATACAGAAATTACGCATATACGGAAATTGTGCACATACGGAAGATATGCGCATATCTTCTATATATGCACAATTTCTATGCATGCACAATTTTTGTATACGGAATTTCCGCATATACAATGTAGATACATGAACAACGTGCATACACAGAAGATATGCACATATAGAAAAGTTAGGGATATACGGAAGATATGTGCATATCTTCCGTATATGCGCAATTTCCGTATATGCACAATTTTTGTATATGCACAATTTCTGTATATTGAATTTGTACATATCTTCGTTCATTTATCTACATCGTATATGCGCAAATTCCATATACAGAAATTGCGCATATACGGAAATTGTGCATATGCGGAAGATATGCGCATATACAGAAATTGCGCATGTATGGAAGATATGTGCATATCTTCCGTATATCCCTAACTTTCCTATATGTGCATATCTTCCATGTAAACACTTCATTCATGTGTCTACATCGTATATGCACAAATTTCATATACAGAAATTGCGCATATACGGAAATTGTGCATATACGGAATATATGCGCATATCTTCCATATATGCACAATTTCTGTATACGGAATTTGCGCATATAAGATGCAGATACATGAATG
This sequence comes from Pinus taeda, assembly GCA_000404065.3. Lineage (NCBI taxonomy): Eukaryota > Viridiplantae > Streptophyta > Pinopsida > Pinales > Pinaceae > Pinus > Pinus taeda. Next base: position 32,256 of record APFE030653727.1, read on the forward strand.
ACGTGCATATACGGAAGATATGCACATATAGAAAAGTTAGGGATATATGAAATATATGCGCATATCTTTCGTATATGCGCAATTTTCGTATATGTGCATATCTTTCGTATATGCACTATTTTCGTATATGCGCAATTTCGATATATGGAATTTGTACATATCTTTGTTCATGTATCTATATCGTATATGCGCAAATTCCATATACATAAATTTTGTATATACGAAAATTGTGCATATACATAAGATATGCGCATATACGGAAATTGCGCATATACGGAAGATATGCGCATATCTTCCATATATCTCTAACTTTCTTATATGTATATATCTTCCGTATATACACATCGTTCATGTATCTGCATCGTATATGCACAAATTCCATATACATACATTACGCATATATGGAAAGTGTGCATATACGGAAGATATGCGCATATTTTCCGTATATGCACCATTTCTGTATATGTGCAATCTCTGTATATGGAATTTGTGCACATGCGATGTAGATACATGAACAACGTGCATATAGGAAGATATGAACATATAGGAAAGTTATGGACATACGGAAGATATGCGCATATCTTCCGTATATGTGCAACTTCCGTATATGCATAATTTCTCTATATAAAATTTGTACATATCTTCGTTCATGTATCTACATCATATATGCACAAGTTACATATACAGAAATTTTGCATATATAGAAATTGTGCATATACGAAAGATATGTGCATATCTTCCGTATATCCCTATCTTTCCTATATGTGCATATCTTCCGTATATGCACATCGTCATGTATCTGCATCGTATTTGCGCAAATTCCATATACAGAAACTGCACATATACGGAAATTGTGCATATACGGAAGATATGCGTATATCCTTATCTTTCCTATATGTGCATATCTTCCGTATATGAACGTCGTTCATGTATTTGCATCGTATATGCGCAAATTCCATATATAGAAATTGCGCATATACGGAAATTGCGCATATACGGAAGATATGCGCATATCTTCCGTATATGCACAATTTCCGTATGGAATTTGCGCATATACGATGCAAATACATGAACGACGTTCATATATGGAAGATATGCACATATAGGAAAGATAAGGATATACAGAAGGTATGCGCATATTTTCATTCATGTATCTACATCGTAAATGCGCAAATTTCATATACAGAAATTGTGCATATACAGAAAATATGCGTATATACAAAAATTTTGCATATCTTCTATATATGTGCACATCTTCGGTATATGCGCATATCTTCTGTATATTCACAATTTCCGTATATGCGCAATTTCTGTATCTAAAATCTGTGCATATACGATGTAGATACATAAACGACGTGCATATACGGAAGATATGCATATATAAGAAAGTTAGGGATATACAAAAGATACATGCATATCTTACATATATGCACAATTTCCATATATGCGCATATCTTCCGTATATGCGCATATCTTCCATATATGCACAATTTCCGTATATGCGCATAGAAAATATGCACATATAAGAAAGTTAGGGACCCTGCTACACAAAAAACGAGAAATACATGGAAAAATATGACTGCAATAACATTTTTTCATGTACTTCTCATTGTTCGTGTAGCAAAGTGTATTGGAAGTACGCAACAAGGGTACTCCTTGGATGAGGAATTAAATTCTGCATACAAAGAGTGCCCCCACATATGGAAATAAGTTGAAAATATGAGTTGAAAAAATAGTTTTTCTTTTTGCCCTCTAAAATTTGATGATGTAATCTAATTTTATTTTATTATTTCCACTATTATATTATAATATTCTTTAAGAGGCTCATTTTAGACCTCAAAATTTCTCTAATGTGAGGTGAAATAACCCAACATAGTCATTTATTTTGAAGCATGCACACAAGTCCAATGCAACATAAAAAAAAAAAAAATGGGTCATGTCATATGTAGAAGCCACTACTTACATCATCTTCAAACTTCAAAATAACTCGTATAATTCATGCTATTTGCCACCTTTAGGTATGGGAGGGTCATTATTAGTACATATTACATATGTCAATGCCCAAGAAGAGAAGTGGTTACCAAGAAAGGCCATTAAGGAGTAGGTGTAGTGATATATAGTATGGTTTGGCATGTGACTTCATAAGTTGCATTACACAAGCAAGCGAGGTTATTCAAGATATTTGTTAACATGAGCACGTTTGAAAATGGAGGAGCACATATGCTTTGATATACCCTTTCCTTGGCACTATTTCTTACAACCACTTTATTTGGCTTTTTTTCAAACTTCATTTCATTGAGTCCTTTTTTATCCATATGAGTTTCATTATATAAAACTTCAAATAATTTCATTTAGTCCTTTTATAAGTGATGCATTTCCTCGCATAGGACTTAGGGTAATGGCCTCATTATGAGGGGGCAATTACTCAAGCTTTGCCTTGGCTTTTTATTTTTTATTTAGTTAAATTGACCTTCACCTTATAATTCCTTCCCATGGGATTATGATGCCTGAACCTTTTTGTGACAAGTGACAACAACCATGAAAGCGACAATGGGAAACAGGAAATATGGAAAGTGTTAAGTATGGATTGTGATATGGGCATGCTACCCCTTCGAAATCCCCTTAATAGTATAACTCAAAAAAATAGTGACAACACTTATCTAGAAGATGTTGATCATCACCAAGGTAAAACAAGGCAAAAGGCACAAATTTAGAGCATCACGATCCATTATCTAACTCAAAGAATCATCAAGACTTAATGACAAGTACATAAGGCATTAAAAATCAATATGAGGTGAGAAAATAATGTAATTGATGTATGTTATGCACCATATCCATCAAATGCGAGTGAACTAAGAAAATGTGGGAGGAATATTTGGTTAACAATTAGTGGAGAATCATAAATCTCATCCGTGGAACTATTATTTGAGATAAGAGTCACTAGAGAAAAATATCGTCTAGTTACCATTAGATGTCAAGGGATAACATATACCTCCAAAATGGGGACAAATGCTCCTGGTAAAGTGCATGAGAACACGTATAATCTATGGAACTCCAAAACTTGCATTCTATATCAATAAACTAATCATGTTATATCTCACCATAAAACCATTAGTAAAAAGAGGCAAGGTAATATGATCATAATGGTCTATGAAAAATGAAAGGAAATACAACAAAAATGTTAGATGTAAGTAAGAGTTCATGAAATCAAACAATAATTTAAAATAGCTCTCAAACAGGCCGTGTGTTCCACTCCCGTATTGGCACTACCCAACTTCACCAAATCTTTTGTGATTGAATGTGATGCTTCAGGTATGGGTATTGGGGTTGTCTTAATGCAGGAAGGTTGACCCTTGGCCTTCACTAACCAACAAATAAGTGGGACAAATCTGGGACAATCTACCTATGAGAAGGAGATGATGGCCATCTTACATGCAGTGGAAACCTGGCGACCATACTTATTAGGGTGGCATTTCCAAATCTGCACAAACAATCAAAGCCTTAAATATTTTTTGGAGCAATGCCTATCCTCGCCACAACAAAATAAATGGCTAGCCAAAATGTTGGGATATGATTATGAGATAATTTACAAGAAAGGGCAATAAAATGTCGTAGCAGATGCTTTATCACACCAATTTGAGGAGGAAAGCACCTTGCTAGCAATCTCTCTTCCCATTCCAGAGTGGATTGAAGAGGCTCACAAGGAATGGTTTTCACATCCTTTGCTCTCCCAACTCATTAATAAATTGCAGGTGGATCCAAATTCCACAGTGGCCTACTCTTGGTAGGACGAGATTCTTTGCTACAAGGACAAAGTAGTGATATCACCAACATCCACCCTTAAAATTCGCATTTTGCCAGAGTTGCACTCATCTCCCACTGCAGGCCATTCAGACTTTCAGAAGACTTATGCTCACACTCGACGTTCATTCTTTTGGATAGACATTAAAACTGACATTCTTACTTTTGTAGCTGAGTGTGATGTGTGTCAACGCCACAAAGGAGAAACAGTCAAATCCCCAGGCACATTACAACTGTTGCCATTCCCTGCCTCAATCTGGACAGAGGTTTCTATGGATTTCATTACGGGCCTTCCGAAGTCAGGCAACAAGTCAGTCATCATGGTGGTTGTGGACAGACTTTATATGTATGCTCATTTTTGCGCCCTACCCCACCCTTTTACACCAACTTTGGTGGCTCAACCTTTCATGGACCAGATCTTCAAATTGCATGGCATGCCCACTTCCATTGTGTCTGATCATGACCCGATCTTCACCAGTAACTTTTGGCAGGAACTCTTCGGGCTACAAGGTACCCAACTACAACTTAGTACTACTTCCTATCATCCCCAAACTAATGGTCAAATTGAAGCAGTCAACAAATTCGAGCAGGTGAAATCGAATTTGCAAGTTCATACTTTAGATTCAATGATATTTTATTCTACGGGTTGCCACTTGAGTATGCTTTGGAGGGCAGCTCAAATTACATAGCTTGGAAGGATAGGATGGGGGCAGTGTTGGAAGACAATGGCCTCAAGGAATTCATAGATCATGATATTCCAAAGCCTCCAACATCAGATGCTAAAGATCTAACTGAATAGAGAAAGTGTGTGGCAAAAGCAAGAAGGATTATCCTGGATGGAGTTCGAGATCAAATTGTCTCGAATCTCCATGCTAGGGACACTCCATTTGTAATGTGGAATGAATTGACAGACCTATTTCAAAATAGCAGTGACCATAGGAAGTTGGCACTGACGGACAAACTCAGAAAGATCAATATGGAGAAGGGAAACTCAATTCCGAAGTACTTGACCAAGTTCACCCAATGTCGGGATGAGCTTGGAAGTGTCAGGATTACTGTTGCCGAAGAGGATCTGGTAAGCCTAGCACTTCTAGGACTTCCTAAGAGCTAGCATAGTTACCAGGACTCTGTTAATGGGTGGGAGAAGGTACTAGAATGGGAGCAATTATGGCTTGACTTGGTACAGGAAGAGATTCGGTGAAACAGCAAAGACAGATTCTCATCAAAGCATGATGATGAGGAGAATTGTGCCTTAGCGGGTAAGGCAAAGAAAGTGAATGGGAATTCATCATATTCCAGATCAAATTCTTGTTAATGCGGCAAGAAGAAGGACATGTCGAAAGTCAAATGCTTTCATTGTAACGAGCTGGGAAATTTTGCCACAAAGTGTCTACTCAAGAAGGTCGGTAAGAATCCCTCAAGAGGAGCGGCAGGATGAGTCTCTTGCTTCACAATTCAAACTGGACTTTATCCTCATCGCTTGACATATGGTGTCATAGTGTGTGGTACCTAGACAATGGAGCTTTTTTCCACATTACCAGTAACAAAGAGCTCTTCAATAACTTGGAGGAGAAGGATCTTCAGATGCATATCAAGATGGGTGATGATGGGAGGTATAGTGATACCGAGATCGGTATAGTTACATTTCAGAGGGAGTCAGGTTCTCCCCTCACTTTCTGAGATTTTATGTATGTTCCTAGTTTGAAGAAGAACTTGGTATCTATTGCCATGTTCGAAGATAGAGGCTATGATTTGATATTTAGTAAGGGAAAGGAATTCCTTCATCACAGAGCCATAGGACGGGTGAATGGGATAGGGGTTCGAGTGAATAACCTCTACAAGTTGGATGTAGAATATTGTGTTGCCTTGAGAATGAAAGTAGAGAAGGTGTAGATCCCAGACATCAGTGTGTTGTGGCATAGGAGGTTGGGTCACTTACACCATGATGCTTTGAAGATCATGCAGAAAATTTGTACCAGTCTTCCCAAGGGTACAATAGAACAGGTAGACACATGCAAAGGGTGTACATTGGGAAAATACACCAAAGATTCCTTTCATTACAACGACAATTGACCACAGGAGATCCTCAATTGAATTCACTCTGATGTGTTTGGACTGTTCTCGAAAGTATCTATGACTAAGCACATGTATTATGCTATATTTGTTAATGATTTTTCTCGTAATTGTTGGATCTTCTTCATGTAGAAGAAAGATAAAACTTTTGCAAAGTTTTGTGAATTTAAAGCACTAGTCGAGAAATATATTGGCAATAAAGTTAAAGCTCTCATGAGTGATAACAGTGGAGAGTATGTGTCTAATGAGTTCAAAAAATTCTATGCATTAGAAGGCATTCAATGGGATTTGATAGCACCTCATAACCCACAACAGAATGGGGTGGCTGAAAGGAAGAACAAGGTTATTGTGGGAGTAGTGCGGACGATGTCGCATGATCAGGGCCTACCATTACACTTGTGGGTTGAAGCATGCAACACAATTGCTTATTTGCATAATAGAATCCCTCGTCAAACTCTTGGGATGAGTACACCAGAAGAGGCTTTTTTAGGAAAGAAACCAGATGTAGCACACTTCAGGATTTTCGTTTCTTCAGTCTACTGCCATGTAACCAAAGATTCATGGAAAAATCGTGAGCCAACAATAAAGTTGGGCATATATTTGGGGTACACTGATACACCTCACAATTATTGGGTGCAATTTCCAACCAACAAGATGACAGTGGTTCACAATGATGTAAAATTTGATGAAGATAAGGCCATGAGATGTTACCTTGAGAGGGAGCTTCAACTACATGTGGTTGAGGAGCTTTTAACTCCTAAGGAGGAAGCTTGGGATGATGTGGAGAAACCACATGCAGAGGCGAAGGAAATGGAGACACCCACTCTTACAGAGTCTTCCAAAGATGGGAGAAAGCACACCAGAGAGGCTGACAGGTTATTGCATGTTGCTAGAGAGAATGTGGTCACACCCACATCAAAGTGCATACAAAGGAGGTCAACTGAGAGGTACACTGGCTACATGGCTATGCTAAGCGGATGTGTACAAATTGAGCCATCCTCTTTTGAGGAAATAATGCAACAACTAGTTTGGGTTGATGCCATGGTTGAGGAGTATGACTCCATTGTCAAGAAAAATGTTTGTGATGTGGTCCAAAGACCGAAAGATAAGTCAGTGGTGAGTTCCAGATGGGTTTACAAGGTAACGAAAGTAGCGGATGGTAGTGTGGAGAAACACAAAAGGCTAGGTTTTTGGCCAAAGGGTTTTCTCAGGTGGAGGGGATTGATTACTATGAGACTTTTGCTCCTGTAGCAAGGTACTCATCAATCAGATCCATTATAGCACTATCAGCGCAGATGGGATGGAAGATACATCAAATGGATATAAAGACAATATTCCTTAATGACATGATTGAGGAAGAGGTGTATATTGAGCAGCCTGAAGGATTTGAGACCTTCAACAGAAACAAGCACCCCGTGATTGGTACATTAGGATTAATAGATACTTCACCAGGTTGGGCTTCACCAAAAATGAAGCAGATGTGAACCTTTACCATATTGTGGTTGAAGGTAAATTGTTGATTATTAGTTTATATGTTGACGATTTGATTCTGACAGGTGATGATAAGCTTATCAAGTCTTGCAAAGAGGATCTTGCAAGAGAATTCGAAATGAAGGACTTGGGGCTCATGAACTACCCAACCTCATTGACCCAACCCCTCATAGATTTTGACTATAGTCTTAACCATACCTCCATTGTCTTATCCTTTGGGTAATTTAACCTTATGACCGAGCTCCTGTAACAACCGCTGGTTGATTTCCTATGCAAATAAATAAAACTAATAACCAAGGTCCATGTATGTGAAACTTTAGTATACATAACTTTATGCAATATTTTACACAATAGTTCAAGTGTTGGAGAAATGGACAAATTATGTATTTCCAAAGGATTTGTTTTGTACTCTAACTGCTAATGTTTGAATTTTATTAACACCCAGGAAAAATTGAATTAAAACTACATGAAGTGGGTTGAGTTTTGAAATCTATGAATTTGTATTGATCATAGACGAAAAAAACCACTAGATTTGACAATGCATTGAGTCAAAGCACAACGTTGATGACCAAAATGTCGAGAGAGGAAATTGCGTTTAAAATTTTTAATAGTTGTATGAAGGGGATGTGGATTTTAGTAAATCATTGGAGGCTTTAAACAACCATGTAATGAAGAAATGAAAATTCATTCCAAGAGGGTCTATTTTTTTTATCAATAATTACTCTAGGAGGATCAATGAAGGAAAAACTCATCAAAGAATTGCATAACAGCATCGTAGGAGATCAATTTGTAAAGAGAAAGTATTTCACATGGAAATTTTACTATTGTCCCAAAGTTTCCATTAATGTGAAGAAATGGGTAGATGGATGTTGAATTCGTGAACATGCAAAGGAGGAAGCCAAAACAATGAATTTTATATGCCATTTTCATTACTAAATAGACTATGGGAGGAATTTAGTATGTATTATAATTTTGTATTTCCAAGAATGAAAAGAGATATTGACTTTATATTTATAGTTGTTATTTGATTTTCAAAGATGGTGCATTTCATCCCATGGAAGACCAATGATCACACAAACATTATCTATTTTTTTTTAGGGAAGTCTTTTCTCCATTTGGTTTTTACGTGTGGCATTACATGAATTCCATTGGAATGGTATTTTACACAATCCTTTTCATTCCTAGTATAGAGATCAATATTTTAAGTTTTCAACTTCTCTTTCTTCCCAGCTTAATGCTTTCTCCTTCTATTATGGCTTA